>JAAAKL020015276.1:0-11561 GCA_010016065.2 Carybdea cf. marsupialis auct. non (Linnaeus, 1758)
TAAGCCCTGTTACCACTATCACACTAAGAAGACATCACTAATAGTCAAACACTTCCCTTACTTGGGAAATGTCCACACATATAAGGAAAGGATGTCTCTGGTAGTACTATTACCTACAGGGAGTCTGTAGATGCCTCTAAAAGCCTCCACCTGGACCAGTCGCAGTATTAGTAATATCGCGACTTACACCCATATGACGAGCACAACACCGTCTAGAGCGTTCCTTCATGTGCATAGTTTCATGTATTTATTTTGCTTATATAGTTTTCATTTTAGATCGAATCTCGGTAGACTTGAATTTATACTAAAACTTCGACATATAAAAACTCATAGTTCAAAATATATATTAATACGATAAAGCTGAAAGTGCTTTCCCAAGCTTTCGGAAATAAGTTTCTTTCTTCAGGCCGTAACAAAGTCTAAGATGGAGTTACGGCACAATTAACGGTCCCCTAACCCAATGTTTTTGAATACTTTACACAAGAAGGAAATGTACAAGTGGAAGATTGGTCTATATTTTTGATAGACAGACATGGAGCCACATTGAGACAAAAGGAGTCATTTTGGCAACATAAACTTAGCGTGTTTGCCCCAAATGGTCTCAGTGAGAGTGAATTTCCCTTGGTTTCGCAATACTAAGTGCGCTGGACGGCGTGATATTCTCTGTGGCGCTGGTTTACCTCAGGTTTTATCGTGTGGCTAACAGGGGACATCTTCTTTTGTGGCTATTCAAGTCTGAGTTTAAAAACGAGGCATCGATGGGTAAAATGAAGCCCACGAAAGTCTCACTGTTGAAAATTCCTCGTGCAAATACCTTGCTCACGTAGCTATTGCAACAAAATAAGATCAGTTCTCTATAGTAATTATTGTAAAATCGTAAGGTATGTAATTCCTACGACCTTCTAAGAAGAAGCATTTTTGTAGATCTAAGGTATAAAAAGTCTCTAGCTCCAACTTACACTTTTTTACGGCCTGAAGAAGGAAATATATTCCGAAAGTACTTTTAGATTCTTATGTGTATATATATTTATATATATAAATGTATGTGTGTGTGTGTGTGCTACCATTGTTATCAAGTGCATCTTTTTCTCATCAAATATTTACAGTCTCTCTATATCTCCTTTTCAGGCTCCTTAAAAGTAAAGGTCTTCTCTAATATGTTAAAGAAAGAGATTGACGAAGGTGACAGTGTAAACTATTCTTGCTCAGCCTCTGGATGCCCAAGACCTTATATCACATGGTTCAAAAATCAAGAGATCATATCCCGTAAAGGAAACTCAGTGCTTCATATATCTCATGCTACTCCATCAGATGCTGGGACATACCGATGTGTAGCTTCAAATGCCAAGGAAAGTGTCTCCGATGTTTCTCATCTTATAGTCAATTGTGAGTGTAATGACGTAAATTGTATCTGTAGAGTTTACTGATATTCACTCATTGTTAAGTATTAGTATTTAGTGTAACTAGCAACTATTACGCTGCACAATGAAGTCAGACATGAAATCGACTATTCGTTGAAGCAAGAAGAAGAAACATTCCAAGTCGAGGCTACGGCAGGCGTAGATATCAGCTCATCTTGTAATGTAAAAGAAATTATACTTGCTCTTGAAACTGCATTCGACTCACCACCTTTTTCTCACATGCGGCCATGGCCAGAGCTATTGCTCCTAATGAACCATGGTGATGCATTTACTGGATATCGCGCTTAAGATATCACTTTTTATATTGTTCCTATCAAAATATTATAATATCAAACTTAAATTAGACGAAGTATTTAGGAGCTGTTCAGTGTCGTTCTCTTGGAAGATGTTTCTTTTTGAATATTTACTTATCTATTGTGGACTTGAATATTGCCTTAAAATTATCAACCAGCACAGCTGGCAATGCACGTCTCACAGGTGTTTGATATCTAGCTTTAGGTAGCTGGACGGTTACTCCTCCAATTAATATCCTCCAATTATTTAAGTAAAACCCACTGTAGAAACGTGGCCGGCGACTAGAGTTTTCATTGGACTTTGCACTTTAAAGAGTCTAGTGAGAGATCCAGTTTGTTTGATTTGTTTAGTGATTTTGGAAAGTAACGCAAAACATTGCAGACTGATTTGGAGTGAAGTATATTGATGATCAAAACGTCGTACTGTTTCGTGTTGTTCCGTTACTTGCATAGTAAAAACTCTCGCACCCTAGCCTAACAACAGAAAACAAGACCATACTTTAATTTGGAAAATAGGATGAAAAAATTAATCTCCAGTTGCTTGGCTAAAGGTTAAGTTGAAAAATTTCATATAAAAAGTTGTAACATTCAGGAAAATGCTGTTAATAAACCAAATAATGCTACTCTTCATTTCACTACTTTTCTAAGATTTTCTGGCTTAAGTTTGAAAACCCAATTTTAATTACGACCAAAACCTAGCTCCAAGACATGCTGTACAGAAAGCCATATTTGTCGATATTTAAAAATATTTTGATAAAAGATAACACTGCCGTGACAATGGGTCAAATCCATCTTAACAATTTATTAAAATATTAGGGTAAGAAAGTTTGTAGTGCAAATTAGTTTTCTAACTCATCTTTCGAGTAGATACTGTATTTTAGTCTTTTACGACTACAACGGAGATAGAAAATTAGTAACTGTCTTTAACTGTCTTTATTTGTACTGATGGCTTGAATATGATGTTTGATTCCTTCTCCTTTTGTGTACGCTTTATCATTAACATCTCTTTCTAAAAGCTGTAAGGAGTCAAAAACTAATTTAGATATTTTAATCTAATTTACTTTTCTTCATTTTTTTATATATTTATGAATTTATCTATTTATCTATTTATTTATTTTTCTATGTACTTATGCATTTATTTATTTACTTACTTACTTATTTACCTATTTTTTATTTATCTCTCTATCTGTTTATTTATTTATCTATTTATTTATTTTTTACTTTTAAAACGTTTTCCAGAAGAGATTTGAAATGATAAATTTATAAAGATACTAAGAAAAATGAAATTATGGCTTAAGGACAATCTTCCCTTAGATGACATGAAATTCTATGTCTTTAATTTCTTGTCAAAGATCTTTCTTATTTTTTTTATAGACAGCCCTCGGAACATGTCGTTTGAATCAAATATGGAGAATAATGCATGCCGGGAAGGAAAAGTTCTAGTCCTTAATTGTTCTGCTAAAGCTTATCCAAGAGCAAATTACCTGATTTTATTCAATGGAAAACGTGTCAAAGATTCACGTTGGGGTCTTGTTACAATCCAGAAGCTGTCTTGTTCGGACCACTATGGTATCTATAATTGCAGTGCATCAAATTCAATGGGAACATCGAAGCACGTTCTGTTGCGGATATCAAAATACGGTCAGTCAAAATAGAAGATCGCTCCTATGTACTTTTGGCTACAAATACAATTGCAATTAGGGAACTCGTATATGATATTTGACCTTTCCATGTACTGGAAGTTTTTGAAAATTAACCATCTATTAAATGCTGTAAAAACAGGTGTTTTAAGCGAAGAGCAGTGATTTACTGAACCAACCAATTTTCATACATAATTTCCAAATCAATGCTTTTTCGCACCCTTCTTTTATTTTATCTAACAGTGATTGTTTAACTGCTATCACTATGCTGCATTAATATAGCCCTAGATCCCCACCCCCCTCCAAAAAATAAATAAATTTTAGAAAGGATATTCACTTAATGTCCTTATCCCAATCGATACAGAGACTGCTCCTCTAGTAATGTGTTACTTTGATGGCATATGAAGTTGATATTTCTTAAAACCCAAACGCAAGAGGTGGTGCATTGGCGGAATTCGACATCACATTGTATCTAGGGATAGTTAAATTGTTCTTGTTAATTCTTAAAGAAGAGCAGACAGTCACAGTGCGTTGGGCATCCCTCTACCCATATTTTATTAGCATCTAACAGGGCATTCACATAGAAATGTAACTCTATATCTGATAATGGAAGCCAGAAATCCAAGTATCGATTGAGTTTCAAAATTCAAAAACTGGCATATACCCTTTTCATATTTTAATCTCTATTTGTAAGCCATAATTCAATGCAAAATAAAACTTTTGGCATTTTAAATAATGAGACTATAAACTTGACGTCTAATTTCTTTATCTTCAAAATTAATGGGTGAGATAAATAACGTACTGTGACTATAAGCATACTGCGTATTCATGCTAGCTCTGAACTACAACATTGGTCCTGTTATTTGAAGTTTGATGTTATACTGCATCCTATGATACGTAAGGTGAAGAAAAAATTGATGGCATAATCTGAAATATCATTGCAAAACCCTTCTTACTCAGTTGATATTATTGTCAAACTTCCACACATAAAATTACAGACATGTAGACTTCACAATATCTGACTTTCAATTTTAAAATAAATAACGTTCTAAATGTTATCTTCATTACAAGATAACATGAAAGCTCCTTTTAGAACTAGCCTAGAATTTATGATAAAAATTTTGACCTTTGCTTTAGTGTTTAAACAGTCTTTTCTATCTCGTGACTTGCTTTCTTCTCACCTAGAAACGTGTTGCTACTTACTGATATATATTTACATGCCTTCCATTTTTGTCAACAAAATTACGAGAGGCAGTTATGTAGACTGTTTGTCTACATTTGGAAAAATTGTTCCACTTGAGAAACAATTAGCTTATCCTCCAACCATCAGAAAATAGCAGTCATCGATCTGTATCGAAATGATACACCCACCTTCTAATTCGACAGCATTTGCTTACTCCATTCATCTCCAACTGTAATAATTGTATATGAAATGCCATAAAGTTGACAATAACAAGAAATGCATATAAGAAGTAAGGGATCTTGGCTTTTGCCTCTCGATTATTTTTGGTTTTAAAAAAAGGAAAAATATCAATTATTTTGATAATGATGAGAGGAACAATATGTTCGATTGTGAATATTTCTGCAGATACCATTCCAAATTCAGAGAGAGTTGAAATGGTTGAAGTGTGCTTTAAAATAAAAATTCTCTAAAGCTCAGGTCTCGTATTAACGATCCCTTTCTGAGCAATACCCTGGGGAGTGTAAATATGTAGGTGTCACACGAGATGTTTACTAGTATATCATCATTTTTGTTACCGGTGGCATACTCTATTTCGAGGGTAGTCTATTGCCCAGCCAGAGTGACCAACGTCCTGGGGAGAGAGCAGATCAACAGGGATGGTCTCCCGTTGGCTTTCACAACCGATAGTCTTTAGATTTCCAAAGGCGGGATTCGAGCCCACAACCTCCGGCATGTGAGTCCGATTCCTTAACCACTACACCACGGCGGCTCTATATCATCATAGTCCCAATTTACCAATTTGGTACATTAAAGACATAAGTAATTACCTATTGTGCTCCAGGATATTCATGTATTTATGACTGTGATTCAAACATTGAGTCTAACCACTTTTCAACACTTTTTCATCATTTAATGATAAAAAAAGTTTTATTCCTCCCATTTCTTTAGAAGAGAGGATTAAAAATGATAAGTTAGAAAATATACCAGAGAGAGAGAGAAAAAAATATCGCCAACGGTGCTTGAATTCTTGACCAACGCATTCAAGGTGTACACTTTCTCAGCTGGCCCTCGCTGATAATATTTTCGATTCCTCTAGCAACCGCATTGGTTCTCAATACTCCCATCGGAACAGATCGACATCCAGCTCTACGGCGATCAGAGAAATAAAACATGTTATCAGCGGGATGAACCTAGCTAAGTTATTAGAGCTCCCGCCTCGAAGTCATGGGTCAATGGTTTAAATCCCCTTTGCGACATACTTTGCCACTTTTCTAATATCTTTTCTCACTTATTCTCTCCATCATAATTCAATAGAGCTTATTATTGCCTTAGTCAAAATTTATGCTTTCACTTATAGATTTGGCTGACACTAATTCTTACATGAAAGTAGAATTCAAGGAGGGGATAACCTTGTAAAGACAAATGTTACTATGTTTTTTGCAGATGCTAATATGCTCCAAAATGTGCCAAGATTTTAAAAAGGGTATTCTACATTATAGGTACACACCTACAGTTTTGTGTTTCATCCTAATTTGTTTTGTTACTTTTAGTTAACGAAATTTTCAAAGAATTTTCTTAACCATGGGATTCATAAATACTTTCAACCACGGCTGTACTGTACTTCTTTTTATTCTTAATCTCTCCATATAAATTGAAATAGTAAATAATAACGTTTGTTTAGTTTGACTTTGATGTTTTGTTTCTCTGATATACTTTTCTTTCATACTTTTCATATCTTTTATTTGCCTAAAGTTTAAATACCTCTTTGTTCTTCTGCAAAGAGAGATCTGTTAGTAGACTTTTATTTCCAGGGCGTATAGTGACCAACTGCAAAGTCACCCAGTACAATTTTATTTGCAACATTTTCCTTGAGAATACAATAATGTGTTTTATTTAGTTTTATGCAGTTTATTGCAAATATTTTGGGCCAACTCAATTGTGGTGAAGTCATTGTCCCAACCTTCCGATAACCGACCAAAACCTAGCATCCCTTAACATTACAGTACTATTTTGTATAAAAATTTTATCATTTTTTTAATACGGTTATACTTACCATTTTTGATAGAGATATTCCTTGCAGCAAAATTTTAGTTTTTTGTGTTGCTCTCCGTCTGCGCTTATACCTTGTTTCTCTAAAGGATGGGTGAACGTGACGCAACCTGTAGATGCAATACCTATCAAAATAAGTAATTAATGTTTTCTTAGAAAACGATGCCACTATGCAATGCTAATTTGAATCAACATTTTCTTAGATCCATCAAGTGGTCAGCAACGGTCCACTATTGATCTGACACTGATCCTTGCTGTGGTGCTCAGCATCCTGCTAGTTCTCATACTGGCAGCAGCTGTTGCAATCTTTAGATGGCATGTGAAGAGGAAAAGGCAAAGTAAGACGATCTTAATATCAGAGTATTTCTAACATATTTTTACAATGTGATTTTAATATTAACTTTTGCAAGGTGTTAATTTTCTTACTCTTGGGGTACAAAGACGTTGGAAATTTCAGACGGCGTCAAACTTGAATTAAGCAGATGGCAATTTTCAACTCACTTACACAAAGTATCCACAAAATCATGTAATGGAACTAATTTGCTCAGCTGGTTAAGGAATCTTCTGGTGTGTTAAAAGGATGTACAGTGACATTGCTGTATTCTCAAGGGCTACAGAGTCCCTAAAAATACAAATCATATTCATCCTCTTCGTATCTTATGTAACATGTACATGAAGTTTATATTGACTTTAGATGCCAGTGAAAGAGACGTAACTGTTATGTAACAAATCTGGAGCGATCAGCAACCCAGTTAGTTCTATTAGTAAGTGGGCAATAGAGTAAGACATGGGTAACATTTGGTGGATAATATTGAAAAGTCCCCAACGAGAGGACCATTTTTATTTTTTTTGTTTTGTTTTTTGTAGCTTTAGTTTTTTTGAGTGGCATACTCGATTTCAAGCGTAGCCTTTTAGAGTACAGTTTAGTTGGATAATTGCATTCATTACGTTGTTAAATTCTAACTGTTTATAAACAATAGGGAAAGTCATATAGCCGCTTGTAGCAGCTTTCTAAGCCCTCTGTGGACTTTATTCGTCTCGTAATTGTGAATAAGGCGTCAATTTATTTTTCAGGCATGATCTAAGGCGTGTAAAGTCCCCATCGACAGATATCTCTAAGTTCAAATCAAATGCTAAGTACATTTTAAACACCCTTGGGAATTGACTGTGACTACTGGTGAATGAAAAGATCTGAATTCATTAGAAGAAAAATTTGTTACTAGAGGCAGTCAAAATTACCTGATACTACTTCAAGTCTTCTCCTCCTTTAATCTCCTTTAAGTATAATCTCATTTCATTAAACATCCTTTACTAAAATTGGTTATCTTGCAAATCTGAGTGCTGAGAAGCGGCTTCTACTGGTCCGGGGGCTAGATTAATACTAATAACTCTATGAACATTTCCACTTAGGAATTAAAACTAGTAAAACAGGTATTTCATTTATTATCTATAAAAAAAACATGAGATGAGAAGTAATGAAAATTGACAAGTATCTAAGCACCGTTAACATTTGCTAAATAATCTCAAAATAAGCATATCTTTTTCAGAATTATGAGGTGATAATTATGAAACTGAATAAAAATACCAACCACTTATGTAACGTTTGTGATTTTTGCCCTCAAAAAATTTTACTCCAATTACATTTGTCGGTGTACAACGCAAGTTTGCGTTGAGCTAATAAGCTCCATTTCAATTTCTTATGACTTTTAACTCTTTTGAAAAATATTTGTACTTTTTCATTGTGCATTTTTAGAACTTGTTTCTACATCTCTTCTATAAGCATTTACTTCTTTCTTGAAATAATCATAATGCAGGTGATCATCATCTCTCGGCAATCAGTTTCTGTTAAAACGATATTTTCCTTTTGGTAAAGTTTGCTTTAATCATACAACTTCTGAAAAGTCTTATTTTCCTTGTTTACTAATGTTCGGTCATATTTCCTTAGTTTCACCCAAATCTACACATGCTCGCAGTGGCTCATCTACACCAGAGCAATTAGTTATGGATGGAGTGCCAAACAATTGTGAGAAGGCCTAGAAAGGCTATGTAAAGCTACGTGGGTACAAGAGAATACGATGCTTCTGGAACATAGATGTTGCATGGAATGGAAATTAGTTTATTACAATGGCTAATGTACAAGTTAGATCAAAAGCAACAATAAAGACTGAATTGTCTGTTGTGTAAAGGATTTCATCATAAGTTGCTAAAGGGAAGGCATATTTTCATGACTAGAGACAAATGTTTGGTAGCGATAGTTGTACTTACTACATTTTTACATGTGTATAGTATTGATATCAATATTTGTAGATAATCTTTAATAAAAGATTTGAAGACTTGTTTTATACTCTTGTCAATTTGTTTTCGTGAAAAATATCTTCCTTGTGGATTAACTTGCTAATTTATAGTACGTCGATTATAAAAGAGAGGATCAAAGTAACAACAATATAAACAAAGCCTTGAAATTTCAAACTTCTGACATCATCAAAATGCTGTGTCAATCAACGTATTTGAACATTAAAGGCATATAAACAACTTACATCTTCATTTTCTCTATGTTTGTATTGCCAAAGCTTCATCAACCTACTCGAGTCAATTGTAAAACGGAGGGAGCAAACGCTAGGCGCAAACGCTGGGCACAAACGCTGGGCGCAAACGCTGGGAGCAAATGAATGTTGTTCTCGGAAATGATTGAATGTTTAAGAAAGTGATGATCGCTTACATAGTTTGTACTTAAATACTCCTTGACTGATTTTCTTTCTTTCTTGGCCCGAATGCACATAAAATGTCCTTCCTGCCAGCAAGTATCTGTTTAGATTGTTTTCAGTGATCTTTTGAAACTGCTAAAATTGTAGCATGTGCAATCTTGCAGATGTGTTCCTCCTGATATTGAGAGACGTGTGATTTGCTTCGAACTTTCCAATTTAAAGAAACGTGCAATTTCTAACATAACGATAGATTTAAAAAGGCCTAGATTATCTTTCGAACTTTCAAGACTAAGTCTGTTTTCCATTTTGTAGGTAAAAGCACGTCTATTGTATTGTGCATGACAGTGTTTTCCACTTTAATCAAGAAAGTGATCAGAAATCGTGCATCTGTGCTTTTCCTATCATAATTATTTCCCAGTTTCAAATATTTTAGACCATCTACATTGGAATTGATTACAGCAATAAACATCAGTACATGCATTTAAATGATTCTCAATAAATGCAAAGTATTCACAACATGCTGTAGTCTTGATTAAATTACTAGGATGTTAATCTTTGCACAGAAGATTCAAATAAAAACCAAACTTTAATGAATAGATCAATATTCCTAATCACCTCCGCCTCCATTAAAGTTCAAAAATCACGAACGGGAAAATATTTAATTATTTTGAAACTGATTCTATTCAAAAAGCTACTACAGAATCCTTATCCCACTTTTAACTGACCAAATACAGATTAAATTTATTGTTTTAATATACATTTCAGATCTACATCATCGTCATTATCCTCTTTTTTCATCCGTTATCCCAGTTCTAGGACAAGCTGAGCGGATTATCTGCCTTCATGTTTGCCAGATTGCTGTATCCTCCTCTCGCAATCCCGTGGGCACTATATCTTTTCTTATGCAATCTAGCCACCATTTATTTAGTCTACCATCGGGTCTCTTCCCAGAGAACTCCCGGTACATTTTTTACTGTTTCCTCCTCTTCTCTCCGCGTAACATGGCCATAGAATCTCAATCTTGCTTCTTGGACCATTTTTCAGATTTAATCACCGTCGTTAATCACCTATTTTAACTATTCCACTTCAGACATTTAATGACACAGTTGCGGCAAAAAATTTGGCCCTTATCACACATATGCATGAAATGGGTGACTGAGGAACCCAAGTTCTAAGAAAATGCCTGCTTCAAGAGGTGATTGAGGAACTAAATGATAAATTTCATCTCCGATCCCACAATTATGGAACGCAAAATAAGAGTTGTATGTTAACAATTCCTCAGGAAGAAACTGACATTTTTAAAAAATCATCAACATTGGAGGGCTGCAAAGATTTTGAATGGTTTTCTAATCGAGACTCGAACTTACTATTCTGTATTTTTTCTTAAGGACTTCTCTTCCCCAGATCACGCACTGCAATCTGCTATTGTTTCTTCAATCTATAATTTTTAGTCTGAAGTTGCTTGTTTTCATAGGGAATGACAGTTTTTAGTTGTTACTATGAATGGTAAAAGATTCACTAAACCTTGGAATTACATCTTCATTTTACAGGACTCACAATGACAACAGATATATGCAACAAACATTGTATGCATATAAATACTAGGTATATATTTGATGTGATTATCCTTTTTGTAAATATTGGTTAATGATAATTATAATGATAATGCTATTAAAAAGCCCCTGGTTTCCCCGGAACCCTTGTCAGGAAACGAGCCTGCAATGATGTTTTGTCAGAATAATGTTGAGGTGGAAACCGATGGAAGTGAAGATAGCTTTTCCAGTAATGTAGATGGGGAGGTTCGAGATGCTGTAACAATCCAATATAACAATGAAAAAAAAATCCGTAGGAGAAACAACAGGGATCTTTAAAATTCTTCGTTTACTGTCTTATGTGGGAAAACTGGCCATAGTCAATAATTCTGCTTTCTTCATCTCAAACAAGAACAAGTAACATTATTAACATGAAATATGGGCCAAAAGCAACAACTGTAAGTATAGAGGAGTACTTTGACAGTGTATCCCACAAGAAATGCTATGTAGCTATGCTATGTTACATTTACAACAAACATGCTGTACCTACTAAGAGAAAGCAAAATTTGGAATGGATCTCCATTATTTTCATAAGGTTGAAAGTCTTATCTTACCCCCCACCCCCCACCCCTCACCCCCATTTTCGCGGCGTCTCTCCAGCCTATCATGAAAACATCAGAAACTAATAGAGCAATATGCCTATGTGAAGTGCTGTACATAGAGCTAAAGTATGTTTTT
>JAAAKL020015277.1:0-11561 GCA_010016065.2 Carybdea cf. marsupialis auct. non (Linnaeus, 1758)
GACGTGGAATAGCTACTGTCAGTACTGCCGGGCAATATATGCATGAAATCAGTAAGTCAGTGCAAATGTGCAGGCTGCGTGGATCTCACCTTTTGTATTTAGATGATAAAGGGTGCATATTTTTGGCTGGATCCTGAGAAGGATAGTTTTCTTCTGGCGAGGAGCACATACGCGGACCATGGCACTCCTTGATAGAAAGCGCACCCAATCAAGAGGGTTGATCATTTGCATCAAGGAAGACGTTATTTTCAGGCCTAAATCAACCTCTCTTATAAATAATAACCCGATAGAGTGGTTATGTGAAATGATTGCCAATGGTACAAAACATCAAAATTTCGTAGCTATTTTTGTACTTAAAATCCTTTCCTATCATTAGAGTACGATTTGTCAGAACGGTGTACTGACATGCATACGCGGGGCGTACGTCTGGCTGTGTTTTTAAAACAACCTGATTTTGGACTGCATCATTTGTCTTATATTTGGATAGTCAGAGTCCGCTTAAACTAGGCGATTTACCGGAAAGGCCAAATGAAAAGGCAAAACCTCTCTGTCTTCAAAGCAAATATTCTTCCTACTTTTATATTCACTAATCCGGGAGTCTGGTTATTATAACTATTTTGGTGAAATGAGTAGGCCAATCTTAATCGTCATTACTTACTATTTGTTATGGTGAAGGATTAGATTTACTTTAAATCACATGCAAAAGGGATTTGGAATATTCTAGTCAATAAAGGAAAAATAGAAGAAAGGGCCGAAAAAAGTGTTTTGATAGTGGTTGCGTATTGATACGTTATGTATGTAGATTCATAAGCACTTTCAAAATTATACATCGATATCGAATGCCATATGCACACTGCACATACACACACACACACACACACACACACACACACACACAATATGTATGTACGTATGTTCAAGAGATAAGTATTTAAGAAGCAGTGAAGATGCGGAAGAAGAGACGGCAATCATCTGAAAACATGGAGCACTTAACATGTATGTATGTATGTATGTATGTATGTATGTATATATATATGTATCTATGTATTATGTATATGAATATGTATACATGTATATTACTAAGCAGTGGTAGAAAAGAAAATTGGATTCTATATCTTCATCAGGCAGCTGAAAATTGTTCAGTTACAATGCATTTGTTATCTACATTACCAACAAAATTACGTTATTTGTCCTTGTGTTAATTGGGTAGGAAATGTGTCGCTAATTTTAAAAATTTATGTACAGTACACAGCGAGCGTCTAGTTTATGATTTTATGTTTTCGATCATCAAATAACTTGTTTCATTTTGTACCACATTTCCCTTGGGTCCATTAATGCTTCACAATGAGCGTCGGAATCGGTCTACCGGTCTTCATCATTCGTCCACTACCGTACTCTACTGTCGTTCCCTCTTGTTCTCTGGCAATGCGACCAGTAACGACCAACGAGGCACAGCCAATCTCCCGGCTTCTGAAACTGTCCGTGAACTTGACGACTGACATTTATCCAAACAAAACAATAAAACCGAAGTGATGATTCCACGGGGGTTCCCCTGACAACTTTTCTGTTGTTGTTTGCAATGAACGTAAAGAGTCATTGAGATTCCGCTGTCACCACGGTAGACGTTTGAAGAGAACGGTAATATCATTACTGAAAGGTCTGTATTTAACTCGTGTAAAGCTTTAAAAAGTTTATTAAAGATATAATACTTTCTACCTGCTTATCTGTGATTGCTACACTCGTTATTGTTCATCACAGATATTCCAATATTTTTATATTAGTGTGGCTTGGCACTAACATTCTAACAAGACGAACCAATGCCTTTGCCGTTGTTGTTAGTGGTTATGTGTACGACTAGACGAATATCGCCATCGAAATGGAAGTATAACATTTGTTCAACCTCTGGATGGGGAAAGACCAGTCATGGAAGCTGAAGATAGTCACGGTTTGGAAAAGAAAAAGTTCATCTGTCATAAAGTATGTTGTGCAAGGTCGGAGAAGTTAGAGGGCATTTGATCTGCTTTGTAACTTCCTTGGGACGGAACGTTCATTTGGCTTGAATTTGCCGGTCGATGCTGACGTAGACTACATGTCGTTACCTTATTTACATTTTCTTACAATAGATGGCGACTTGGTGCTCGCAATCTATTCCAGACTGTGTAAATAGACGTGTTCTTTGAGACTCCTTGCTAAGACACACTCGACTGTGCAGGGAACGAATCTGCTAACCGAGTCCCGAGAAATTTAACTGGTGGCACACTGATTATTATATTTTGATTATCATATTTTAGGCAGTAACAAAATTTCATCATAGATGTGCTATACGTCTGGTTTTTATCTCGTTTCGCAGAAGAGGCTACGGTTGATGCCAGCAAAATCGTTCTCAGTGGAGAGGGAACGGATAAAGGTAAAGTTTATATCGCATTCCAGATTTCTTAAAAGATTTATTGTTTTTAGGACAAACATTCACTCTAAACACTTTAAAAACCTCTATTATTAACTCACATTGATACAGACAGCCTACTTGCCGTTAACACTTAGTGTCCATTTTTTAAATTTCTTGGACTTAGATATTATACCTTCCTGATGTTAATGGGGTAGGTCTAGATACCGAGTAATACTCAAAGTTATCTTGTTTGCCAGTGCCCTCCCATGTCTTGTGCCATGTCCATGGCTCGTATCTATCAAGATTCAGCAAAATCTCATTTATATTCGCGGTGGTTACTTAGATATCCAAGTAACGAATGACTTAGCTCGTAATTTTTCCCCATGGTAAGCTGTTGCTCCTTTGTCTTCTAGTTGTAACTCAGATCGATAGCTTGAACTGTGTCAAATGTAAACAAATGTAAACTCAGCGAATATTATCCCCCAGCCCCAAAGAAAGGAAAGAATAAATTAAGTATTTGACCACAATAGGAGAAAAAGTGTGACCTGAGACGTTAATTGATCGCAAGCAGTACTATCAAGTGCGTTGGGTGGGAGGTGTAATTACGAAGAAACGGCCACTTTGTCGATTACTAGAATAGATGGGGTAGTGGGATAAAGACAAATTTTAACTCACCCAAGAAAGGCTGTGGATATTGCTGTGAATGCCAGAAATACGATTAGATACACTCAGGGAAAATTTATTCGTCATTTCGATTCTGTTCTTTTGGGGGATAACAATGATTTTTTTTAATTTTGAAGATAAAATTATTTGGCGTCGCCACCACTATATATTCAAGGGTTTAAGCCTTAAAGTCTGCCCGTAGGAGAGTGTACTGTAGGGGCCAAGATAGAAAGGAGATGTAAATTAGGTGATTACGCTTGGCCTGGTTAGTTTGGTTTTACAACATAATATTTCGTTCGTAAGTGATAAACATATCGTAATCTTTCAGTCCGTTTTTTCTTATGCAGCGATTTGTAACGCCATTAACGTACTGAAACTAGACGCCAGAGATGCAGGCCCAGGATTACTGATTGTAAAAGCAGAGGGATCAGAGGAAGAGGTATTCGTGGGCGTGCGAGATGATATGGATGGAATGTACACTATCACATATGTCCCGAAACAAACTGGGAAATTTTTATTGTACATTACATGGAGTGACCAGCAAGTTCCTGGTAGCCCTTTTGAAATAGAAGTAATAGACGGTAGGATCTTATGAATTTTATGAAAACATAACTATTTGCTCCTCTTTTCTATACTTCATTATACTGATAAAGGTGAGGACTAACGACACGTTAAAAATCACGTAATACGCAGCCTCGTCTGTTGTCTGCTTAAAAACTTTTAGTTGTCTGGTGAACCTTTTGCTTCCAGAGCAAGACAAAATGCATAAAACACAAGAAAATGCGTTAGAGCTGCCTACACTGTAGTAGAGTGTGTACCTCAAGAGGACAGAATACTACAAACAAAATTTCAGGACAAGAAAGGACAGGACAAAACTGGGGAATAAAATATACGACATATTCTTTGTAAAAGAGACAATACGATACAAGAAGACAGCATAACTAAACGTAACATCAAATGACAACAAAATGCAACATATCACACCGCAACATAACACAGTGCGACACAATACAACACAGCATAAGACAACTCGACACAATGCCACACAATTCGACGACAGCCCATATCCGTAGAGAAAACAGTGAAATACAATATCGCTCTATTTATTGTCATGCTAAGCGGTATATACAATATAACCAGGACTGTCTCCAACCAGTAATGCTAGAGGCGTTGATTAGATTGACTCTAGTACGTTAAATTTTCAGTAAGTTTTTAAAACGTCAGATATTTTTCTACAGAGCAAATATTTTTGAAGAGACATTGCAGCCCGGTAGGCCCACTTACTCTTGAGTCCCGAATAGACGTGCCTTCAGGGCAATTAATTTTCTTGAAAATTTCCAGCCACCACGTGTGTTAAAATCGACAGGTTATGGCTCGACACCACGCTTACTCATGACGCACGGAGACGTATTCGGAAGCGAATAGAGAGCAAGCAAGAATGAACGTTGTTGATCATCTTTGACTTAAATAGAATAGTATCTCTTGTTATAACCGTATTATTAAATTGGCTATATTTGTTAAATATTTAAAGTGAACACTACTTTTTCCTGTTACTTTTTGTGTTTTCTGGCTACTACGCCTATTCCAGCCACCACGCTTATTAGTAGTTTCCTGAATTTCCGACCACCATGGCAATTCCAGGCACCACGCCAGTTAAAACTTCACTTAATTTTCAACCACCACGTTTATTCCCTGCACCACGTCTATTCGTGACTCAAGATTAGTGGTCTCAGCTAAAAGCTTGAACACAACACAATGCGACACTATGCATTTCGATGCAATATCCTAAAGTGTAGTAAGGAAAAATGCCATACTGAGCATACGAAAAGCAAAGGGATGATAATATATTACAAGAAAACGTGCAATTATACAACTTATAGCTTAAAAGAACAGGACAATTTATTCATGCCAAGCTTGAATAGGAATGCGGAAGCCTTGATTTGTAGATATCCAAGTTTTGACGGCCGTTTTCTCTTTATTCCATACCTTCTCACGGACGATTGTAATGCTACGAGTTGGTTGTTTATGAATTGCAATTCAAGAGCTCGTGATCGACAGCGTATGTCTTATCTCGGATGGCTGTCACGTGTCACTGACAGAACTTTGCTTGACGTCACCCGGAAATGTATGCAAAGAAAGCAACATATAACACTTGTCATTACTTACTTTCACGCTGTACTTGTGACAACAATCGGACTTCTACGATCGATATGTACCTCTTTGGCTTGTTCCAACGTCTTGTTTCTAACTTATATCTTATTAGATATGTACACCACATCTCATTACCTATTTTTTCATACAACCCCGTTCTATTCCATTTTATTTTTAGAGAATGTCGCAGACGACGTTTTTGACGCAGCAGTTGAAGTACAACCTGCGTTGGAGCCTGAGGTTGAATCTAAGGTCATGGTCGAGGTAGAACCAGAAGTCGAAGTAGAACCAGAAGTCGAGGTAGAACAAGAAGTCAAGGTAGAACAAGAAGTCGAGGTAGAACAAGAAGTCGAGGTAGAACAAGAAGTCGAGGTAGAGCAAGAAGTCGAGGTAAGACAGGAAGTCGAGGTAGAACAAGAAGTCGAGGTAAAGCCGGAAGTCGAGTCAGAAGTCCTTATAACAATAGATAAGGGTAAGTTGATTCTAACTGCATCTTGAATACACATTTTAGATGCCCAATGGCTTATGGAAGACATAGGGTTCAAGGACATCATTTAACAATATTTTTGGTATTGCAAGCCAAGCTTTTACAGGCTGGATGTTTTCAGAAAATCATTGATTGGTTTCTACTTATTGACGAGTACTTGTACACTGTGGTCAAGGATCTATCTAACATTTTGTTATTGGCTTCTGTTAAATATTTTAAATTTCTCCACACCATGCCCTGCTTGTGAGCCCTTAAGTAAAGCGCACTTGAAGCATTTACTAAGCCAAGCACTCTCTCCCATTCGTTCCCAATCATCTAGCCGTTGCAATCTTCTTGACAGTACATACCCCTTGCACTATGTCAATGTAGCCTGTTTCACAACTCCTTAATGGTAGCTCTTTAACCATAGCTGAACTGAATATCTACCTGATCGTCCTTGTTTGTATCATTCCTGATTAGCCTGATCAGATGATGCAACAGTATATAAAACGATAATTTCCACCCTTAAACCAATACTGACAAATATCATCCAGGGACCGGATGAGGCAAGTTTATGGCTAATTGGACTGACTGGTCTTTGAATAGAGGCGCAAAGGGACCACAAAATAGTTTCAGGGTGACTGTGAAGGCGATACCAAGCTCTGCACATTACTGGATGATATAACTTTAAAGTAAATGGCATTTTTGTTTAAATGATATAACACTATATTTCGATCCTTGGTGTCGAGATTTCTTGGTAAATTACCTATCCGGAGAACATTTTGAGTAAATCGTTTCATCTACAATTGCTAAAACTCTACATTAAAGAAAAGTCTAATGAGGACAACTTTCACCCGGAACAGTTTTAGCTATATCTATTGCACTGAATTTCGTATTTTAATTCCACAACCAGATGTTTCAATAGCTATTGTCAAAGTGCTGAACGCAAACGCAAGTGTATTTAAAGTAGCTTATAACATGAGGATTGCTTTGCTAAAAACCCCGCAGCTCATTGTTGAATTATGCGAAGAAAGTATATCCAATCGTTTTGGAATTTAGAGGTAGCTGATATTTACTCCTGATTAACCATTATCTGGTAAATCGTTTTGTTATGTAGGTAGTCATTTGTTCCCAATTTGATAAGGAACTGTGTTCACAGGAAGTATAGCGAGGGGTCCGTAACGTTAATAAGCTTATAGGATGAAACTAGACTTTTTCTTTACGCTTTTTACTTTTCCAGCTGAAGAACCGGTTACCGACCCAACCAAAGTTGACATTGTTGTTGCGGGAACATTTGAAGGTACATTGTTGTTGTACACCTATTTGTTTTGCTGCCGTCTTGTGGATTATCCTCTGTGTTAATACAGAGAAGATCGATGTGTCGTTATTTAAATGCCAGTTGTTAATATGTATCGTAAAAAGATAACCTCGTAAACCGTAAAGGAGGATTTCGTGGTAAAGCGAAAGATGCTGTCATGAATCAACCATCGTCAGCACCATTTTTAGAGTCAACATTTCACAGCAAGCAAATAAAGAGGCTAAAAAAGGGACGTTGAAGCAGTTTCCATACAATGCAATGAAGCCCAAGTGCACAATGCGGATCTATCTGACATCCTTTTTAATTTTATTTTTTTTTTGGCAATGCCGTCAAAACTATAAACTGAAAACTATATGTTTAGTAACTTTAACAGTCCTTCACCACACTTAAAAGTTACGATTTTGGTGCATTTAGGTCGATTTGTGAAATGCGTCTGTAAATAAAACGGGTAGGTTAGTTTAGATTTACTAAAATTTTTGCAATCGTAATGCCTTTGTAGACAACGTTTAGATGTTGACTGGCAAGATTAGCAAGCTATGGAACCTCAATTTTAAGAATTGCAGTTGTTAAAGGGTTTAATTTAACTTTAAATCGCTAAATTAAACTAATTAAGTAATTAACTAAAGAGCTTACAAACAGACTTAATAACGAACTTAACTAACAATAACAAACGAAATAAGTGACTTGGTAACCTAGCCAACTACCATAACTAACTAACATACCTCACTAATATGCGTAACTAACAAACGTAACTAACAAAGCTGACTAAAAAAGCTAACTAACAACCTAACTAAGTAGCCTAACTAAATAGCCTAACTAAGTAAGTTAATTCAGTAACCTAACTAAGCAACCTAACTAAGTAACCTAACTAAGCAACCTGACTAAGTAACCTAACTAAGTAACCTAACTAAGTAACCGAACTAAGTAACCTGACTAAGTAACCTAACTAAGTAACCTAACTAAGTAACCTGACTAAGTAACCTAACTAAGTAACGTAACTAGGAAACGTAACTAACAAACCTAACTAGGCAACTTAGCTAACTATCTAACTAGCATACGTAACCAACAAACTTAACTAATAACAATGCTAACTAAAAAGCCTAACTAGCAAATCTAGAAAAATATCCTAACTAACTAATAAATTTGCTTACCAACTAACTAACCTAACTGATTATGTAACAAGCTGACTGACAAGTAAACTAAATAACTTACTTTTCTCCATTTAAAGTTTTCTTTTTCCTGGAGTAAGAAGTTTGACTAATGCCCATGTGCATAGGACTAGTTACTCGAGCACAGGGCACTTAAAGACCGGATGCCATTCCTGAAGTCAACGATGGATCTTCCGGGGGTTTCAACCCTGATCCTTTTGAACTAAAAGCAAGGAACTAATTGCGAACTGCGTATTGAAAGTCCGTTTCGTAACGATAAGATGACTACTGTAATATCTTTCGGGGGGAAACGTACGCTTTAAAGCTTGGGGATTATGCCGATAGCAACAAGAACATCTTGTTGGCGAGCAAATAAAGATATATTTTGGCGTCTTGTCAAATGAAATTTGCAGTGAAGCCTGTAACCTGTATTTACATTTTAACTTAAGTGTGCATTCATGTAACCCATTTTTAATTGCAAGCATCGATTGCCTCATTATGGCGACTTATTATGAAATGTCGTTTAATGAGTTTAAAATACCCTATTTCCCAGTTTGAAGGCCCATGTCGCGTAAAGGCACATGGGCCTATATTCGGATAAAAGCGAATGCGCCATAATCCCGAAATCATTACATTGATAGTGGAACTCGTAAGAGCAAGTTAAAAATTGCTCAATGAGATGCAGTCGAAACTACTCTCTACTTCTTTGAAATGTTGCATCGTTATTATGGATTCGGCTTCGATAAAGCTATGTTAAGGTCCATTTATATTATCTACGCATGGCATTACTAGTCCAGGCTTTTCAGCCGGGGAGCAAGCCGGGGTGGCATGCTCGATTTCGAGGGTAGCCAGGGCTCCTGAATCGGGGAATAGGATGAGGTTATTACTGTTTAAAAGGTGGCACGTTAGTTAAGGCGAATAGACTATCCTTATTCCTCTATATTAGCTGTTGATAAACTTTCTCCCCTGCTGGATTCTGCTTAACTTGACTTCAGTTATGTGCATTATGTGCAGTTTGGTTAAAAAAATTAAATTTCTTATTTAGCTATCTGTCATGCAATGAATAACATAAAGGTCACTGTCAGCGATGCAGGACCGGGAGAACTTCATGTGGTAGCTGAAGGAACAAAGGAAGACGTGTTCATCGGTGTCAACGACAACAATGATGGCACATATTCAATCACATTTATCCCTAAAGAGGTCGGAGAAATTTTATTCCATATAACATGGAATGAAATCCCAGTTCCAGGAAGTCCATTGAAAATAGTTGTTTCAGAAGGTAAGTTAATAAATGATTTATGAGAATTTTAGCGAAGAATATGAGCCAGCCTTCAACTTTCCCTTCACAAGGAGTTGTTTTCATCATTTTTTTGGTCCTGCAACTAAAGCAATTGTAAAAAGGATTTGCTTCCCCTGTATTTTGTCTAAGTTTAAGTTTTCCTATCTAATTTAAAAGATTCAAGATTGTTTTTCGTCCGTGTCAGTTGTCTGCGTGCCTGAGTTAACACATGTTAGTAGACCATTTACAATCATATGAAAATTTCAGTTTACCCCCACACTGTATACCCTGAAATAAGCAATTTCAAAATGAAAGCCTTCAACAGTTTGAAGTTTCTTAGTACAGTTAGCAACCCCACTGTAAGAAGGCACCACCTTCATGATTTTGATGACAGTTACCACATTTGCCCAGTCTTTCGTGATACGTAAAAGATCCAAGTAATGATTAAAGAGAGAAATGCGGGTGTTGTAAATCCAAAAGCAAACTTTTGGCATTTAAAAAATTCACTAAATCAACTCGCTTATAGAATGATATAATGAAACCTGAAACTTGTGAAGTTGGACGTTTGCTCAGTTTATCGAGAATCAAGTGATCACTGTGCCATAAGTAATAGCCTTCATCATTGCTTTGCGACAAATACTATATACTGCTACACGAATAAAATTAGCAAAATACTGAAGATAAATAAAACCCAGTCAAGGAATGATACAAATGTTATGGGAATCAGCTTTGAAATCATCGTTGTTCAGCTATCTATTTTATACCCTTCATATTGTAAGCACAAATTATCAACTGTAAATTAGGTATAAAGTACTCGCATCGCGATGCCTCAAAGCTTTTGTATGCGTTTGTTTACAAATGTTACGGACTTTAGGCCAGGCATAGAAGAGCCAAAAACGAAATTTGGGTTAATAATGCTTGGAGGCAACTGTGCCAAGGGTGTAGAACGGCATGGCAAAAGATGATTATCTATTCACCCTGAGTCATAATCGAGGAGCATCTTAGGATATCAGTGTATATTTTGACGACAGATATGCGTGTAATCACTATTGCTGTCATTATCATGATACCACCACCACCACCACCACCACGGTCATCATCATCATCATCATCATCATCATCAGTTATCATCGTAACCATCACCCTCACTACTATCACCATCAACATCACAATAGTCAGCTTTATAATCATGTTCGTCGTCACCGACATCTCTATCATAGTCATCATCATAACCATCGCCGTTATTACCATCACAATCTTTGTTGCAACTACTACCACCATTACCATCATCAGCTTCATCACTATCGTCATTGTTCTCTTCGTCATCATCATAATCATAAGCACGTGATTTTTATTTTCCATTATCTCGTAGTTATTATCAGAATAGACATGTTAGTCATTATCTCGAACACTATGGGAATCTTGTATGTAATAACTGAAGGAAGACGTTGTTATTATAAAATCTCGTTGGGAATCGAACCCATGGTGTTGGTAGTTGCGCAACGTACGATGCTTTGCCACTTAGCTATGGTCACATACCAGCGAAAGAGATAAGTTTTGGATTGCTGTTGTTTGGTATTGCGTCACTACATGTACTTTGGTTGCCTATAATGTTTTTAAACAGTTTCGTTTTCCGTTTAGCGCCTGACGAAGCTCCTGAAACGGACGCAAGTAAAGTTATCATCAGTGGAGATGGAACAGAAAAAGGTATAAACGTGTGTAAACTATATGAACTCTTTTGTATTCAGTTGTGAGAGGTTGTCAAATAAGCAAGGTTGGTAAGGTATGTTTTTCATAAATTTCTTAATTACAGAATTTACCCTACACTAGCAGGGTTGGAGAGAGGTGATAATAAAAATGAATGTAATTATACATCTTTAGTATTACTCTTTTAACCAAACTTGTTTGCATAATGGGTTTGAATTGAAAATGCATAATAACTATTATTTTCAAAAACGGAGAATCGGTAAGAACATAAGGAGGTGCAACCTCGTGATTCCCTAAAATGAGGAAGTGTTCATGATGCTGTGCTTTTGTGGTTGGAAAGTATACAAAATGCATTTTGACCTTTCTTACAATCAAGAAGTGAAGAGTACACAGATGCTGTGATAAAGTATTGATGCATTTGGTATTATCTGCGTTGTTTTTGA
>JAAAKL020015278.1:0-11560 GCA_010016065.2 Carybdea cf. marsupialis auct. non (Linnaeus, 1758)
GACCGCGACCATTGGAGAAGGCTGGTACATAGGGCCACGGCTGTTCAAATATGAACTAACCGTTATTGATGATGATGCTCTTTAGCCAAATCAATAACATCTAGACTGCAGTGTGAGGAATGATTGTCCAGAATCATCATAACAGGTTCTTATTTAATGCAGTGCACATGCTTAGTAAAATGATGCATGTACTCAATAAAGGCTGACTCATGAATCCAGCGTGACTGTCTAGCTGTGCCAAAAGTGTTCTTTATAATTCACTGCTGAAAAAATAAGCATAGGCTGGACACACTGTCCTGTAGCAGAGATAGCATGAACAACAGTCTCAAGGCAATCTCTCTCAGCTGATGTTATGCTGCTGACTTGCTTCTGTCCCGTAGCTGGGACTAATGCTTTGGGTGTTTGTACTATTGTACAGCCAATTTCATCCACATAAATTCTGCAAATGACTAAAGTTGTACTTGTCCATTTGGCTGGCCACGTTATCAAAAAGCATGTTAACAACAAGTTTATTGAAGACAATTGCCCTTGCAGATGATGCAGGTTCAGGCTTTAGAAATGGGGAGTTTATTCCATGCACTAAAGCTAAGCCACCAGTCCCAACCAGCTTTCTTTTTTCCCCTCCAACTCAAAGGCATTTGAAGGTCATTCTGGTCTTCCTGATATTTCACAACATATTTTGAGTATCATTCATGGTACAGCAAATTGTTTTGCCACTGTGGTAACTTTTCGTCCTTCCATGACTGCATGACATTCATGCTTAATCACATCCACTGAGGCCTGCCCTCTGTCAGTTTTGTGTTTGTACTTACATGACACTTTTTAAGAAAAAAGCACACTATCAAGGGAATCTTCAAAGAAGTAGAACAGTACACAGCACAAACACATCAGGTTAACATCATGAGAATAGCAATATCACAACTAACCCTTTGATATCTAGATATCAAAGCATTGTCAATTTCTTTGAAGAACAATTTCAGTTGAAGTTCTTTGAAGGGCAACTTCTTTGCAGAACGATCTCAATAAGAAAAAGCATTGTCAATTCCAGTTATAATTAAACACCACAAATAGTAGATAAGTGAATCACAATCCACTTATCTATTACTTTTGGTGTTTATTTCTAAAAGAAATTGACAATGCTTGTTCTTATGGTAGTTAGAGGTAGGATGGTCACATGCCCATCTTACCCCATACAAAGATGACAATCTCTAACTTTACATGAAGATAGGGCAACTGTCAGAGTTCTGCTGAATACCTGTACCGTTCTGCTAGGTTTACAGTGGTGGCTAGCAGAAGAGATCCCGTTCATATAGAAATTTTTACTATTTACCAGCACATTTGCATTTTCCCAAATATTTTGACCATGATGAATGATCTACCGTACTGCAAATAGCAATGGCAGTAGAACTGATGTACTTCAACAAGTTTTCACAAGCAACACCATTACAGGAAAATCATTGCTGATATCGTTTTCAAAGGGGTGCCCATCATACCCCAATGCCCATCTTACCCCAGCCTCCCTCTACCTATGTTCTCAGCATCATTTCTTTCTCTCAATCAGCCAATAGAAAATTGACAAAATTTTAAGGAAATCTGCAAAGGAAAGCAGTACATCTAGCCTTCCCCCACTGATGTAAACAGATGGCTTCAACACACCTATGACCTATCAACATAGTATGTCCATATTTCATCATCAGAGATTACCTCATCACCACTGATACACTTTGCATACACCATCTTGGAGTTGAGAAGTGCCATTTAGTAGACATAGTTCAAACTTGCACATCTTGCTTAGGGCAAGGAAGACAGCTTTCTCAGAAGCCTCTCCTCCAGCATAAGCTACCTTACCAAGTATAGAACAAAGTTAGCACAAATACCTTCCAATTTTACAACAAGAGATATCTCATTGTTTTTCACTACACATCCAAGTATTTTGAGATTATTCATGTCAATGACAAATCATCAGTCACCACCATTAATGGCCTAAAAAGCATATAACCCACTATGCTATTCCCTCAACTCTCTTAAGTGGCAATGGTCCACAGTATGCACCACACAAATTTCATTACTTTGCTGCAAGTTAGGAAATTAGAAGCATCGCCAGCAACCCTAAATACCCACAAACCAATGGCCTTACAGAAAGACCAATTCAGACAACAAAGAAGACTCTTTGCAAAGCAAAAGTACGTAGAGAAGATCTATTTGTCATTGCTTAATTTTATGCCACAGCCTGTCGTCACAAACTACAATGGTCATATAACTCCAACTATGCACTGCTGTCCTCAACTAAATAAATTATCCATTATTATTTCTAAGACTACTTGCTAAAGCAAATACCACTTGGTAATAAGAAGATGGTAATTTGAAAAAGGTAGTCACCATCAGTGCCTCAATACCACTTAGGTACAACCCAGATAAAGTGACACTTATTTAGCACAATACCCAACACATTCTTGTAACCAATGAACCACTACAAACAAATATTGAAACCCCAGATTCAATACCAACAGCACACCAAACTAGACCATCATCACTGCCACCAGTGCCTATCAGAGGTCTTATTTTTGTTCACCTGTCATTGCCATCCAGATTTAAGTTGCGAAGAATAGCGAAGTAAGTTGCTGATCTTTCTGATTCTGTAATGAGTTATTAGGTCTCGTATCAGTGGAAGAAGATGCCCTCTTTTTGAGACCATTACATGGAAAACTGGGGTCTTTTATTAACCAGACATATTCAGAATAGAAAAAAGTCCCATAAATCAATGTGCTGTTGTACATGCTGATTTTTATATCTTGCAACTACATTCTCAACTTTCACATCAAAATACATTTTATATACCAGTAAATTCAAAGCTGATTAACAAATGATAGTAGGGAAGTATTATTCTGCTGGTGGCATTATATCAGATGGCATTTTTGTTGAATAATCTGGAGCCACCCACCCATTTACTATTTTTTCTAATTCACCTTCTTTATCGTCACACAGCATCATTTCAATATTCCCTCTGGTATGGATTTCAACAGTCCTAGCGACATCATTGGGCAAACTGAGATTACTAGTGACCCCTACCTCATCATCACCTCATCAGAGGCAAAGTAAGAGTACAGATCATGTGGTTTTGCCTAATCTTCAATAGTGCAGTTGTTGTATGGTGGTAGAATGTCATGCGCAATCAAAGGGTCATGAGTTAGAACCTACCCTGAGCTTGCCTGTCATGATCCTGGAGGTAGTATGCTCTGTCATCTACTCTCGTGCTGTGGGAAACTATGTTTTGAGAGATAGTACAGAGAGGGAACCACAAGCATGAATAGATTGTCATCTGAAGGGAAAGAGTAATCCTGTTCCTAACAGTAGCTTCTGCCGTGAAGAGGGTGGGGAAAAAGCTATGATGGCTTCAACAAGAGTTTCAAACAAGTCTCATTCTCTCTTATCTTACCATTTCCTTACCAGTTACTCAAGTTACTGGAAACAACAGTTTCATCAAGAGCGCTGCTACATCTGAGGATGAAATGGCCCTGTTTCTCTTTGTAACGTGCTAGTGTATACTTTTTACTATACTACTTTTTGTCAGAGGGCAACTAATCTACAAGGCTACGCATTGTTAAACAACATTTCTAAGCTTGATAAATTACCTCAAAATAATGTAAACAACTTAATATGAAAGTTTTTATCTATTTTGCTATTTGCACGTTATTGGAAACACTCTTCAGATCTTTGCATTTTCCCATGAGTAGAAGCGATGATTAAAAAACATAATATTTGTATGCAGCGGAACAAAAACCTACCAAGAAATTGTGTTTTGTGGACAAAAGTTACTAAAGAGAGCACTAGATATCTCAGAAAAGAAGCCATTCTACAGCACCAAGTTATGTTGTATTTTCAAATCATTGCAAACATGTCAAAGCTGTGTAGATCAGTAGAAAAATATCTCTATTTTATCTCAAAATCCAATAAATCAAGTAATAGGAGATAAAAAATTATGAAAGGGCAGACAGTCTCTACTTTCAATTGTTATTAAAAGCTTTTGTAATGAAAATTAGTAATCTAGACACAATACACAAATTCCCTGTCAGTTGAATCTTTTGTAGGTTTACTGCAGATAGAACAATGTTCCACCTCTAGAACATCATAAAATACTAGAAAATAAACTTGATCATGAGGAAGTAAACACCTCTAGTTTTTATCATTTGAGATAAGTTAACTTGCCAAGTAGTTGCTATCACTAAATTAGAGGCCTTAAAGCATTTTGTGTACAAATCTAGAATAATGCTCTTTCATCACTCCCTGCAAAACAGGTACCATGGATTTAATCAGAGCACAATTGTTTTTAGATTGTCATTGGTAAGCTTTTATTCATTAGGAGAGTTGTACTCTCAAATGACCCACAGATACTTTCATGGATAGTTTTAAACACTGTTCCTAAAGCGGAACAGTCCTTAAAAGTCTAGAATAATTTTTGTCAAGATTTTATTTTTTGTAGATTCTAACAATAGTTTTGATAAACATTAATGATTACCAAATGTTTATGAAGTGCTTGCTGCTTTATATAGCCTCTGTTTACTACTGCTCTGGCTTGAATTAACTGAAATGTATTTTCTTTCACACTTATGGTCAAATGTCAAATAGTTTTGGAACTGTTGTTGCCTTCTCATAGCTTTAAGATGAATATGTCAATAGTTCAAGGTCAGTTTACTGGCCCTCTTCTCAAATTATATAATCACAATCTTGACTCATAAATCATGATTTTGTAAACACATTAAGGTTTTGAGGCTATCATAGAAGTAATTACACATATTTTTATGTATAGAAGCATTTGTACTAGTATTCAGGAGAAATTTGGATGTTACTCATTGTCTGATATTTTGCTACTCTGAAAGTTGATCCTCATGCACTGTTATTTAAATATGGCTTCATACAGAAAGGTCTATGTTTATGCCAATGGAGCATGCATTACTGGTGTAAACAATTTAAAAAGCATGAGCTAGTTTGTGAAGACTCGTCATGGATTTTAATCATGCTATTGTAGATGCTTCCCAAATGTTTGCATCATTCAAAAAGTATTGACATCCTCTATATTGATATTCCCTATACATATTGTTCGTTTCCAGTTTCTTTGCTGAATCCTTATCCCACAGGAAGGCCCTGTTATATTGGTATTGTTGCCTATTAATTTTGACATTATGTGCTTCATAATACATTATGTATCATTGCATAAACCCATTCATCATAGAAATTTGCATATTGAATTTCAGGGGCCTTGGCCAATTATGTGACCCTACTGTTCTTATATACAAGATATATTGGTTAAAGGATGCCATTGTTTACCTAGTGTAACCAGTATAGTCAAACAACGTGACCTTTGTATAGGCCTAAGTTGTAAGCGGCCCAATATGTACAAAGCAAGTTAGCAAACAGATATTGCCTAAAGTGACTTAAGATGTTTCTTTCGTTTTAGTGGCAAGAGGAAAGGCAAGGTAAGGCTTCTACTGTTGTTGTGGGATATACTATCTTTTTTGCTAAGTTGAAGAATCTCTATTTGTATATATATATATATATATATATATATAGTGACACATAGCAATAAGCTTTTTCGTGGGCTACACAATCGTAGCCTTATCTCTGACGACGAGTTAAAATACTTCACTTTCCAACACAAGAACGCTGCCAGGATGGGACGCATGTATCTTCTCCCCAAAATCCACAAGAGCTTGCAAGATGTCCCGAGTCGCCCCATAATTTCTAATTGTGGAGCACGTACAGAATACGCATCTGAGTTTCTAAATTTCCATCTAAAAGCTATCATGCAAGCCAGTAAAACGTACGTCCGTGACAGCAGTGACCTCCTCGAACAGTTAAAACATTTGGGCCCACTACATTAGGTGCCATTATGGTAACTGCAGATGTCGTCGGTCTATACCCCCAACATACCCCATGACGAGGGCATTAAAGCTTTGGAACATAAACTTAACGACAGGGAGGTTAGGACTATTCCCACCCAAGATCTTGTTGGACTTACTAGATTTGTCCTCGAAAGCAAAATTTTTGAATTTAACGGACAAACACGTAGACAGGTGACGGGGACTGCCGTGGGAACAAAGTGCGCACCTCCGTATGCTTGCATCTTCGTGGATTACCTTGAAAAAAACATCATAAGTGAAGCACAACACCGTCCTTGGAAATGGTTGAGATACATAGATGACGTTTCCTTTATCTGGACGGAAGGAGAGACAGAGCTGACAACGCTCCAAAAACACTGCGATTCTTATCACCCCACCATCAAGTTTACATTTCAGTCATCCAAGACATCAATCAATTTTTTGGACTTGACAATAATAAAAAACTGAACATCTTTTATTAGTAAACTATATTTTAAACCAACCGGCAGACACCAATACCTGCATTTCTCATCATGTCACCCCCGCCATTGCAAAACATCAATCATATTTAGTCAAACCTTAAGAACCTATGCTCAGAAAATAGTGACATCACAGTAGCCACGAAACAGCTTAGATCATAGTTTATCAATAGAGGTTACCCGATACCACTTGTGGACTACCAAATCCAAAAAGCGCGGGAAAGATCCGAACAATAGTATCATTTCCAAAAACAAAACAGGAGTCCCCTTAGTGTTAACATATCATCCTAAATTTGGTGTGCTTAATAAACTACTTCGGCAAAACCTCAACATACTATACAGCACCCAAAAATTGAAGACTGTCTTCACCTCGGTACCTTTTGTTGCCTTTAGAAATTGCAAAACACTCGGCAACCTCCTAGTGCGTGCTAAGTTTCTTAAAATACAAGAAAAGAAGGGTTGTTTTAAATGCGGATGTAAAACATCCCATATCTGGTTGAAACAAAAGAATTTCAAAGTAAGGTGGGCACAAGGTTTTTCATCAATTACGAACTAGATTGTAATTCCATGGGTATCATATACCTCTTGCAATGCAAAATATGTGGCTTGCAGTACGTAGGGGAATGCACCACAAAATGGCGTGAACGATGGAACAATTACAAGACAAATAGTCATAAGACAAACAAAAGCGAAGCCCACTTTCAACCAGAACTGTTCAGCCATTTCAAGCAGGCAAGGCATCATGGCTTTGAAGTAGATATCGAAGTACTCCTGATTGACAAAACTGACCCCAAACCACCCAAGCGTAGGGAAGATTAAATGCAAGTGGCAGTAACATCTTTAGAAGTAAAATCACGGTGTGATAGATATTCATATATGAATTTTTTTATTTGTATTCATTTATTTATTTACTTATTCGTTTAAGTCAAAGATTAGCTTTAAAATCGACTTGTCCACATTATCCGCGCTATGCTTTAAGAAACCTATAAAGGGTTATTTGGAAAAAATCATTCTGGTTGCATCTACTCATATGTATTTTAAATTTGCATTTCGTTTGTTCCCGTCTCTTGTTATATGAATTAGGCTCAATCTTGTTGTGTCAACAATTTTATTGGTTTATTTCAGTATAGCTAACCCATTTATGAATGTGGCAGGCCGCATATTGGGCGAGACGTTATTTGTGAGTGACGCTTCTAAGCATTTATTTCACACGAAATGGAGATCGTGTTTCCGTATGTAGTCAAGCAAGGTTAAAAACTCATAACTGTACACTCTCTGATGATGTTGTGTCGTGTTGATGTGATTCAGTTCAAGAGATCTGATAATCTTTATTGGATTTTCTTCAGTTAAAATGAGGGCTTCAAGACTTTACCACATATAATTCATGTTTTCCGTCCTTGGTAGTCGTTTTTCCTGATCACTTCACGTCATCTATTCCACTGCTAAACAACTTTTCCGCAGGATAGTAGACATATTACTTTTGATTGCATTACCTATTACTCTAACAGAGCAAATTTATGGCAAAATATAGGAGGAAGCTTTGCACTGTTTTGTTCTGCGCCAACAAAAGAAAATGGTAGCAAAATCATAGTTTATGTAAAACGATCATGCATTAGATTAAGGGAGGAAGATCATTGCTTTATTTGCGAAAGCAGTTAGTGAAAAAGCAAAGTTCCAGTTTTCTTTCGCCCAAATACATCAATTGTTTAGTTACCCAAGTATTGTCGTTTGTTTTTTATTACTACGGATTATCCGCATCCCTCACTGCAATGGGCTATATGACGACAAGTTTGATATTAATACATCTGTTGAACGTTTGATTGTGGCCTGATGAAAGTAATTGAAGATCTTGATAGAAATGTAAAAGTGTTGGTTTAGGTAGGTTAGATGAAAATGGTATTTTGAGAGATAATTTTTCTGCCAGTCAAAGCACATTTTGACAGTCATGAATCTTCCTAGTTTCATTGGCACATTGATAAGCAGAGCAGTGTTGATATAAATGATGTATTTTATATTAGACGTAGAGCTATTTTAAAGTAGCTGGGTTATTAATTATGGCCCTGACATTGCTCTCGCAATACGATCTCCTCGTTGGATCTCGACAAATGACGTGACTTAGCTTTGGTCTTGCTCGCAAGAAACTCTATTTCTTCAAGAGGTCGCTTCACATTCTGTTGATTCTAAGACCTGTTTTTGTTATGTCTGATGAGTCTATGTAATATAACTATTACATTTTTAAAATCTTTTTTTACGCCCAGGAGGATTGTAGTACGTTTAGTGAGTGAGGCTGGTACTGGACATTTTTACACGACAACGAGAAATAGATTGAAGGAGAAACTGCAGCTGATGAAACATGATCCTGTTGGTATGGCTGCATTATGCAAACTATTGGATTCCAGTTTGATTTTGTATTCGCTTCATACTACATATTGCAGCGTCATTGGTCCTCAAACCTTTTCCAATATCTTCTGAGTGATGTTCATCCGAGATTGACATGCATGGCTGATTTTTTGAAACTACACCATTCAACACAGTAATAGAAACGTAGAGTTTCGGCCTAGATGCAGCCCCCCGCAATAAGTAGAGAAGTATTTTTGATGCTACCAACATGAGGTATTGCATCATTCAAAACGTAGACAAACTCCTGATTGATGTCATCTTTATTGATACTCTGTATGTACACTTGTTCGGTTCCAGTTCCTTCGTTGTAGCTTCCTTTGTAAGGAAGGGCCCTTACCCTGCTATCGGAGGACGGAATTCTGCTAAACTGAACGTGCGAAATGAACGAATCAGCAGTATCGTTGTTGTTGAACCAACAGATAATCTACTTTCATTATTAGAAAGACGTCCACGTCGTCATTTTATACTCTTCGCTCTCCCGAGAAGTGGAGATTGCAATTTGTAAAAATCGTTTCGAGTCCCCTTGAGTTTGTTTTGGTATTGCTGCTGTCAATAGCTTTAATAGGCCACTGACAGTTTACAAGAATTATTGCAAATAATTATTCTGCACTGTGGCAGCCACCTGAAGTTTGCCGCTACGTAGTTTTAAGCGGTTTTTTTCTGCAAACAGTATTAGATGAGGATCTTGTTTGACGTATGACCTTTCAACTGTATACGCCTTTTATCATCTGGCTCATGTACAATAGCGAATTATTGATTGAGATTTCTGTTTACTTTACAGTGAACAAGCACGTCTTGTATACAGAGGAAAAAGTCAAGAAGTCCAAATAATATATTTAAACACACTGTATATAGAGCAACTAGCTATTTGGTAAATTAATAGTCATAAAATGTGTAAACAAGAACTCTTTTGGGATTAGAGAAAACACATGCCATGAGTTCATTCGGTGTCTGAAATCAAAGAAACTTCGTTGTAAGACGCTGACATACACGAGTTTGTGAGTATGCCACACTTAAGGCAAATGATTTTGTGCTGCAGTGGATTGATCAATACTGGCAAAGTACCAGAATCTTAGATGACAATGAAATGTTGTCTTTATATCAGTGGTTCTCAATTCTTTTTGACCTGCCGCCCCCTTCGAGCTTTCCGCGTTGATTAAACTATCCCCACCCTCCAAATATCCTCATTTTCAATGCTTTATTGATTACAATAAGAATGGATCAAATTGCAACGGATGTTTTCCAAATATGATTATCAACTGAATCTCTTTTTCGAATAAAGCGAAGTGTTTTATTCACGAACTGACTGAACTCAGCAGTTAATGCTACAATGAACGTTCGTTATCAACAGACACAATATGATGCCTGAGCTTAATGCACCGCCATCAATAGTTATATCCGGGACTCTATATCAGTCACTAAGAGTCTCAGGTCGCCTTTCTTGCATATGTCCAAACGATTACGTTACTTCGTCAGGAGCTGTAGTACAGCCCTGAATCCTCTCTCAACAAGGTATGAAGTCGGGAATGCAGTAATGAAAAGTTCAACTTCTCTCCAGAGTTATCCACTACTGGAAAAACACTCCCTGAACTCGATGTCGTTCTGCAATGTTACTAATTTAGCTTGAAGTTCGTATCTTGAATAGAGTGCTTTGGCTGTGAAAGGATCAATAACCCATGAGGGGATGTGAAGGGCAGTGAAGTCAATGTTCTTTCATTTCATCCTTAAGGGCACCCAGGTGTTCACAGTAGATAAGGATACGTTGGCCAGGTACTGGTACGAGGGAAACCGAGCGAGGGAAGTAGAAGAGCCGTTCTTTCCAATCTGCCCTCCGTATGAATCCCTACAGTTTAGCAAATAAATTCTGAACCGCGATATTATCTTGAGCAACGGTCATCCTGTCTCCCTGCATCATCTTGTTACTAGCACTAAGATGTGCGAAAACATTAGCGAGGTAGGCCACATCATGCTGTATTTCGGATATTTCATGACAAAGATTGGGATCCACAGCCTCCAAGAACTCGAGGACTGTACCAAAGAGTAAATGAAAGCTGTCAAGACAGTTCCCTTTCGAGAGCCACCTAACCTCAGTGTGCAGCAGGAAACGTTCATACTCTTCATTGTTCTAGTGACAAAGCTTTTCAAACTTCCTGTCATTTAGTGACCGAGATTTTAATCTGTTGACAGCTTTGACTACGTGACTATGCTTTCGTTCAATTTTCCATTGATTCTGTTTGATGCAAGACGATGTCGATGAATAGCACAGTGAGTTTTGAAGACTCCAGGAACAGCTTGTTGAAAACGTTGTAAATATGATAAGACGCAAAAGGAAAGGAAAAGAACTAAAACATGCTGCTCATTGGTGCGCATGTGCTGCTCATTGGTGCGCATGTGCTGCTCATTGGTGCGCATGTGCTGCTCATTGCTGTGCATGTCTGCGAGTAAAGAAGGTATAGAAGGAGCGAGAAAAGGAAATGGGGAATACAACCTTCATGGTTTTTTTTGTTCTGTTTTATTTCTTTTCCTTTCCTTTTGCGTCTTATCATATCTACAACGTTTTCAACACTAGAGCAACTATTTCACAGCTACCAGCGATCCACAAGATATGAAAAGCTACTACATAACACTACTGGTCAGAGAGATCAATATCCAATACAATTGAAGGGATCTCTTCTCCAAAGGTGTAACGACTTAAACGTTTTTCTAAGAGAAACTTTCGTTTGTGTACTGCATATTTAATAGCCTCGTCATGGTTAAAATCTTCATCATCCTCCAGTTTTTCTGCAGTTGCCATTATCTTCTCAT
>JAAAKL020015279.1:0-11560 GCA_010016065.2 Carybdea cf. marsupialis auct. non (Linnaeus, 1758)
ACATTGCTAAATCTTCGATACCTGATTGTAAGAAGGGGGTCTAATACAGCGAGGTACTTATACAGATTTGGGGTCCCTCTTGATTAAGGCAGCTTTGTATGGTAGAGCAAAACCAACACCACGCATGAGGTTAGAAATACTACGGTAAGTTTCAATGGGTCGTGTATTTAATGGGTACTTGCGGGTTCTTTAAAACCTATTTAACGATTGGTGTATCTATTTCTAACCCCTTCCCTTTGGCACTCGATGAGTGATACTCGACATGTGTAGGTTAACAAACTTCTGTAGCAGTCATGTTATAGCAGTGTGTGAACACGAGATTGGAAGCATTGTGAAAAAGCTCGAACATACATTTGCCAGTAGGGTAGAGGAGAGGAGTTTCCAAGAAAATCACAGACAGTGTGTGTCCGTAACAAATATCAAACGATAATGGAGAGTACTACCACAACACTATACTATCATTAAATACAACTGATTGCCTATTTCTAATTATAAGCCCTGCCTTGACAGAACTATAAATAGATGAGCCGTGCCAATAGTGTATCTTGATTGTCATGAATTTTTCATTGGAGTTTCTTCTAATTTTCCACCTCAAATGTCATATCCAACAAATCATTTATTCCTGCTTGTATTTTTTGCCCCGCCTTCACGGGAGATACACCGGAAGGAGTACCTGTTAGGATGAGATCGCCTTCTTCGAGCTTCATGATACCACTGATATGGCTAATCAAGGATCGGATAGGAAATATCATATCCTCTGTGTTACCATCTTGTTTTATCACATCATCTACTTTCAACCACAACTTAACCTTTTGTGGATTTGGTATTGCATCAGTGGGAATAAAACTACTGATAGGGCAAAAGGTATCCCAGCACTTACTAAGGGTCCAGGGATGTCCTTTCTTTTTCTCGTCGTTTTGAAAATTTCTTGCTGTCATATCTAATGCCAAGGCATATCCTCCTATATGATCCAAAGCGTGCTCTTCTGGTATTTTATGACCTTTTTTACCAATTACAACAGCAAGCTCGACCTCGTGATGTAGCTCAGTACATCCAGGTGGGACCTGAAAGAATAAATCGAGTGACTAAATATAAACGAACTTTGCAATTTGAGTACAAATTTGATCTTGAAAAGGGAGACGTTCGGGCTGCCAGTAGTATGCCAGCGTTAGAGGGCTTAGTAAAAGCGCCCCTGTTAAGTGTTTTTCGTGGAACAACAAACCTAACACGTTTCATGGAGATAATACACAATTGGGTAGCACGGAGAAGGGTACGGCAGGATGAGACAGGGGTGCTCCCATCTTTCGATCGAAGCAATTTAGACATTATTAAAACAACCCTGATGAGAGACGTCAAGCACACTAGCAAGGGGAATTGTAGCTGGTTTTCAAGCACGACCGTCCGTGTGGTTTTGTGTATATGAAGATAATAACGAACAAGGTGCAGAACCATCAATCATAACAATCATTTCACTTCTTTCTACATGTTGCTCCGCGCTTGATGATTCAATTTAAGCAATCCCTATGAAGAAACGAAATTTCAAACATGACACCATGGGGGGGAGGGGTGCAGCTTCGTTGATACTTTAACGGAGGCAACTACTTTACATGAAGGTTATAACAAAAATAGTACACTTTTGCACGCCTTAATCCAATCATATCCTCTACTAAAGCAAAATCAAAGTTGCTGCAGACATTGATCTAGTTTAATAACAAAATCAAGATTTACAGCAGCTTGTATCTTGTCAATTTCAACCAGGACATATTTGCTTCCAGTAAAAGATTCCAAATAGATCGTACTAGCAATTCGAGTTCTATTCAGAGCCCGGGCATTGACAGATGTTCACCTGGGGCTCCAGAGGACAAATTGAAGCCTTAATATTCACTTAATACAACAGAGGATTGTAGTATAAGTTAACCCAACTATTTCCTCGACTGAAAGTCATGTCCACGTAGCTGTTCATCTTTGACCTTGCTTAAAATTCACAATTCTCTAGGAATGTTCCTTCTGTTCATACATGGGCAGTTACACCCTAAAAGTTCTATAGTGTATTTTGAGAATACATAGCACACACCGAGAGGTTATGGACTAAGCTAAGAGGTAATCTAAAATGATAACCTTGGAAGGCTGTGCTATTTGTACTGAAGAAAATAAAAAGCATGTGACTCTTTTCGTCGAGTAAAGTCACTGACTACTGGCGAATTAGAAAACTTTCTTCACTGAATGAAAGCGTTCTCAATTCGGCCTGTAACGGTCTATGGTGGTACAATTCGACCTCGAGATACGGAAATGATAATTTTTTCTAAATAAGTACCCCTAATTATTAGCCGACAATGCATTTTGGTTTGAAAATAGTTTAGGTACCGGAAATAATCAAAGCAAAATTAACGGGATAAGTCTTAGAAGTGAGAATTGTCGAACAGTTTTGGATCGATAGTATACATGGTTGCACAATGCACTTTTTTATGTCTCTTTCGTTTAAAATACACGCCAAATCACTGGTCACAATTGTGCCCTGAGAGTAGTTTTGCAAGTGGTAAATAATAACGTAGCCGTATAATGATTGAGTATCTATAATTATGCAACAACATTCAAAGGTTTTTTCGAGCGGTGCGTTCAAAGATAAATCTATAAACTGCAAATTTCTGTGATTGTTCACATATCATTGCGACAAAATGTAGTTGATATCTATTTAATATAAAATGTAACTTCATTTAATGTACCTTATTGATGAACTGTATTTCATTAATTTTGTATGAAAAGAATAAGTATTTTTTCGTGGTCTTCACGTGTACAAATTGGTACTACATCGCTGTTAATATCCCTCTACGGATTTATATGTTAGAACTGGTACTATCCTTTTATAGGCGTTTACCACGATCAACATAGGTCTTGTTCTGCTTTTCTCCTTATATTATTTTCTATCTCAAACGACTTCAAAATCTCTCAGCTTCACGGACATGGAGATATTTCGTACAGAAATGCGAATAATTAAAAACATTACAAAAAATGGTAAAAAATACATTTATTAGTAGAATTTCTGTCGGAAACTGGAGAGTTGGTACGAAAGGTCTAAATATTCGAGGAATTTCCCGCACTTCTTTCAAATAAATTTTCAGACGTTTTGAAAACAGCTATAGCCGTTATAAAACTTTAAGTTACACAAAAAATACAATAACGTTAAAAAACCCCAAATCTGTTAACGGCAAAATAATGATCCCTGTTTTGAAGAAGCATGCAAAAATATGGTATAACTCGTGAAGATTACCCAACCTCTACCATTTCTGCGTCTTGCGTACACCAAATATACTGTATTTTCAGCCTACTGGTTGTGCCAACGTCAGGATGTGACAATCAACACAGAAGGGACCAAGGTGCACTCATTGATGACGGAAGTATGAGTATACCTCAATTTACGAGACAAATGCAATCATTCGGGGGCCATAACCTGATCATTTTCTTAATAGATACATACTTAACCAATCGCAAAAACATGTTCGAAAACAAACATTCAAACAAAAGTATAGAAAAAACCCAAACCAAACCAAGGATTAGTTAGGCCTAGGTAAGGTGCCGCGGATGAACGGTATTCCATTGTATGTTAAACTCTCTATTTAGGAGGAATAAACGCTAGTAAAAAGCAGGAAGAGTAAACAGTATTAAAAATTTTTTTACCACAAAAGAAGGCTTAATTTTGAAACTTCCTATAGACTAGTCATAAATAGACGTTTTAGCTATTCTCCAAGAGGATCGATTTAAGTTTCGCAAGTTCCTTGTGGAAGCTATCTAAAAAAAGAACTAAGTTTGTATTAGTAATGAAGAATAGCGTTGATAAAAACACTTTTGTTAATGACGACACATAAATTCCGGAAGAAGGTCGAGAGCCCTGTGAGAACAGGTCTACTATAAGCTGATATAAGAAATTTTCCTTGGAAGGGTTTGATATTAACCTCTAGGAATTTTCTGCTTCGATTTCACGTGTGAACTGGATGCTAACATGATTAATGTTAGGATAAGACAAGGATTGGCTGACACGTGAAAAGGAACGGAAACTGAGAAAACAGTCGTACACTTCATTTCTATAGTCAAATGGTTTAAATGGTGCTGGTCTGTTCTTTAACCAGGTCTGGCAAAGACGTATTTGAGAAATGAACCCTATATAGAATTCTAAGCTCATAAATTCCTTGCATTTTTAATACATAATCGAGTTTGTAGAGAATCACTTCTCCATTTTCCTTGTCAGGTTTCATTACAACATTCTACTCGTCTTTTCGATTTGTCGTTGTCATAAACGTCTTCTTCGTGATGAACATCTTGCAGGAGAGTAGCTTCTCAGATCCCATAATGCTATGTCCTTTAGTTCAGTTCGAGTGATGTAGTCCTACATAAAGTTAAACGGTTAAGGAATTTTTTGCCTTTTTGGCTTGGCAGAGTTTTTGTTTTTTGAAACCTTAGGGAGCTGTTTCCTTGTAGTAGCTGATGACTGTTGAATACAGGAAGTAACATGATGCTTAATTCTGTCCACTAACCTCAAACTGCAACTTGCAGCATTGTTAAATACTCATTTATTTTCCAATGTGAGGTTGAGTATGTCAGTCGCACGTCTTCGAGGTTAGCGTCCGGCTTCAAGGATGAAAAAGGCAATGATTCACTCCCTTATTCGATCAGTGAAATACAACAAAATAGAACAAAAACAACACAGAAACCCTGATCGACGAGCGACTAAAAAATTCTGTATCGATTTGTATTGCTTAATAGCACATACCTTAATCGGGCCTTCTCCTTCTGGTAGTAGTGAAGTAGGTGGTTTCATAAACAGCAGGGGTCGATCTGGAACGACATTACCCAATTCGGCTGCATGCTCTCTAAGAAGAAAAGAAGATAAACACGAGAAAATGCATTTTAATAAGTATCGTTACTGTGGTAGAAGAATTACATAGGACAATTAACTAAGATCTGGCGATGGATTATTTGTACCAGAAAGTCATATTACCCCAGCAAATTTATGGAGTCTTTCATTAAACATTCCTTATTTGAAATTTTTTTCGGCTTTATTCTGTTCATAAATATTGGTCTGGTTGATCTGACCAAACTTGTAGCTCGAAAAATCTCAAAAGTATAAATCTCACCAACAAAAACATCAAAGTGTTCTCTTATGGACTTCCACGACAGTTTATTCTTAACGTAATACCTTTCTACACACAAACATGGGTACTGGGCACCAACAGACAAAGCATTTCTGTCATAATATAGAAGATTACGGGTACTGTGCTTGGAATGTGAAAGTAAATCTTAATCCAAACAAATTAACTCTTGAACCTTCTCGGCTTACACATACATCAAATCCATTAGTACGAGGCCTGAGCTCTTCGTAATTACGTATTGCAAGGAAGAATGTGATATTTTCCTTGACTAAAGACCCTTGGAGTAGCTTAAAAGTCAATGCAGTGAATATTGGATCTTTATCGACAGATTGCTAGATGATTCGTTAATGAGCAAGCAGTCAATAATGGTTTTGAGTGTTTTCAATGTACTTTGTTTTACAATGTCTTGCTGCTATTCTGTATAATTGTGTTCCTATTTGAAATCAGGTCTATCTAAAAACATGCTTTGTCATTATCCTTAATCTCATGTTCAGAAAGATGTTTTGACTGCATCTCTGTGCTGCTGTTCAATCACGAGGAGCTGGAACTGTTAACTTTACTCTGGTCGTAATACAACTAGAACTGAGGGGAACATAGCTTGAACAGTCGCGGACGCGAGTAAGTCCCTCCTATTCGATGTTACGCATACAAGCATGGAACCACTCTTTCATTGTCAAGTCTCCTGCATGAGTGGTGTGTTTAAGTGGTGTTTGTCGTTTCAGCGGTGTTTGTCTTTTCAGTGGTGTTTGTCTTTTTAGTGGTGTTTGTCCTTTTAGTGGTGTTTGTCTTTTCAGTGGTGTTTGTCTTTTTAGTGGAGTTCCACAATGGTTATCCCTGCTCTCTATCTTCCCCTGTAAACATTTTTACCTACCCAACTGTGCTCTACTTTGCCAATTTTAGTTTATGAATACTATGCCACAGCCTGAGCAATTTTATATCTGCTATTTGTATCACAGCTAGGACATTGTTATTGTTACTGCTTATTCCTTCCAATTCTGAAACCGTCTGCAAACCACAAACAAAGTGCAAGTGGTCAGTAACCCAACGTTTTCTGTCACCCTGGATCGAATCAAAGGGTGCTTGAGCATGTAGAAATCATAATTAATACCCGACGCATTATATCAAGCAAGATTCATTACCACAGAGAAGAACTATCTGGTCAAACACAATATCTCTTCTCTCAAGGGTGTAAATAATTAAATTCAAACAGTCACAAGTTTAAAGTTTAACTCGTCAAGGCAAAACTTGGCAAAGACAATAAGCCCATTCTTCCTAACTTTACCGACACATTACATTACTAAGATTGGTGAGAGTAAGTAGGAACAAAGCTAACCAAACATCTGACATCGTAATAACACTCCTTCAAACGTTGAGAAGTGGGTGTCATACAGAAAATCATGGGCTCATAAACAGCAGGCGCCTTATTGCTAGGCCCAGATTTTATCCATGCAAATTTTCCTAGGCTGTTGTAGAAAACTATAAATCAAACTTTGAAATGACAGACAAAATCAAACTATTGAAGATTTTGCTTTGAATAAGAGAACCTGCAAGTTAAAACGCCAAGGCCCATGAGGTTTTTGACATGTTCTTTCGAGCGTTCACGTGTAAAGAAACTCATGTCGAATAATAACAAATTGATACGTCTCATTTTTACTTTGCTAAGGCACGTTTTTGCTACAGAGGAGACACTTACTCTTCTCAACACCCTTGCAATATCATTTAAAAGTTGACTGTTCTACGCAGCAAAAGAAGCCCCAACAACAGTCATAATCAAACCTTCTCGTGACTTCTTGTGGTTTTGGAGAACCATAGTAGATAATACTAGCGAGAATGATTAAAAAGGGTCCAAAATGGCATACAAAGCTAAGCCCTAGATGAAATCGTGAAGCACTGCACAATTTTCAAAGTTGCTTAGACTGCTTAGAAACCAGATCAAAAAATACTCCTTTAGTGATCAAAATTTCCCAGGTCACCATACGCGTAAGCTGAACGTTTCAATATAAGAGCTGGGAAAATGAAGAACTTTTAAGTATCCAAATTGAACAAAAGGAGAAGCCCCTGAAATGTATTTATACCATATAACCTTTCCTGGAGCCATTTTAAAGCCAGATTGTAGCCATTTCTAGTTTTTTATGCATAATCTTCTTTCCACAAAAATGCATTCCAAACTAATGCATGCCCGGTTTTCCTCGTAAATCACAAAGAGGATTTACAGATTATTATAATTTTCGACCGATTTTCACCAGTCACCAGTCGTTATTTTGATCAGTGCCCTCATCTTTTTGAGGGGAGAAGTAAAACTCTATTATGGACTCATACCTGTTGATTTACACGTTAAGTGTGAGATAAGACTTACATTATCGGTAAACAACAATTAAATTCTAAAGTGCAAGCCATAAAAAGTGTCAACTTGAAAACAATGGGTAACAAAAGCATTGAATTGGCTCATGGGTCATGAAAGATTTGTAGTAATGTTTTACAATAGTAAAAACAATCTTGCCTTGCTAATAAATGTCCTTACCTCTGGTTATTAAATGAAAATGAACGCATAGTTCATGCTAATTAGTTGATGTGTATCAACGAAGGGAAAAGAACTATACTTGTACAACCTAAGAAATTGCTAATCAACTTTGGTAACTATGACATATTGTTCATGGCCGTGGTAAGGATATTCTTTAAGGTCTTGATGCACAGGAAAGAATAAGCCTAAGCCAATAGCAATAGGGGATGGCATCCCTTACCAAGTGGTTCATTCTTATTATTTAAACTGCATGTAATAGCGAAACATTATAGTATTGAAAAGCATTTTTCGTCTGACACTGCTCAGAGTACAAAATCGTCAGAATTAAAATTGAGAAGATATTCAGTTCCACAGACACTGAGTGGTCAAAACAATACAAATCTGGCAGTCAGAGTTCTGATTAATTACTTTTAAAAAGCGGTTGGGTTACTTTTCATTTATTTCTACTCAATTTCTATTCTGATGAATTTGTACTCTCAGGAGTGTCAGACGAAAAATGCTTTTCAGTACTAAAATGGTTTCGCTATTACGTACAGTTTAATTGTTTTGTACCAACAACAAACTTCTTATTAATTTATACAGAAGTTACTACAAGCTTCGTTCGTTTGCACAACAAATGCTCATCTTATGAGATGTTGGAAGAGTACAAGTATTACATCTAACATTCCCTTTCAGTTCAAATGATTAGTTCACGGTTTCAATGTCAGAGCTAGTGGATGTTTAATTTTGCAGGTTTAATGTATTTTATCCTGCCGTGAAATAACCCAAATACTGTTGTTACTCAAACCGCCTTCGCTGAAAACTTGGCTTCGAATACACGGCATTGTATAAAATACAACGAGTGGGTTGCTTTTTAAAAGTTTGAAGGTTATCCGTACGAATTACTAGCATAGAATTCTAAACAATGAATATAAAAAACTCTAGAATCATCTGCACGAGGCAGAGTCAATGACAGCTAACCCCACTCAGGTTCCCTTGCGGTTTGAACAGTTACATGGAGCCGAGAATCATTTCATCCACAAGGACAGTTTCTGTTAAATAGCTACGAGCGCACGGTGGAAGCAAGTCCAAAAGAATCTTGTCGCGGGACGTGGTATTACGTCACTGTTACTATAATTCTTCTTTCTGATCCAAAGTTTAAGATGGCACAAAGTGATCAAATTAAGGAGATTTGACACCAAGATATAGTATGTCTCACAAGGCTTTACACCTCGCCAAGAAAAAAACCCTATACTTTACACAGATTAATAAAAGGACCAGTATGCGAAATCCGGTGAAGGCGATGATATACTGAAATATTATACGGCTAAACTGACACTGACAAACATAATTCACACTCAATAAATCTGCTATTTTAACTAAAGATCTTTTAACTATTTGAAGTGTCTTTCCTAGCCACTTGCGTACAATTCACTTCGCTGCAGACTATAACGATGCACAAAGTTGTCTAAAATGCCAATTGCAAACCAATAAAACCATGACGACCATGACAGCATTTAGTACACGAAAAATTAGCAGTGTCACACCAGATTGTCTTTTCTATTTCGTTGGCTCAAATGTTTACTGCGAAAGCAAAGGATACTTACATTTACCAACCTTTAATGTATCTGAAAGACATTTGGTAGTTATGGCCAAACTAATCTAGTACTGGCGTTAACAACCCTAATTTTCCTGCTGCTATTGGTATAAGATTTCACAGCGGCTCGTTCTTATGTTAATGCTTATAGCAGTCACCCCAAATATGTGGTCTGAGGGCCAGTACGGTGTAACCGCAGATGCTTTGCACATTTAAAGAATCCACTAAAAAAAGGAAATCGGCTAGTAGGGGTGTATAAATTTCAACAAAGTAGGGGGAATACACCCCTTTCGTCTGACCATGCCTACTAAAGGCCTATAGAACTAAGTAACTCACTTTAAATATCTATCAGTGTCACATTAAATTGTCAACAAATTGGGACGGGTAACTTTCTTGGACAATGTTGGATAACATTGCATTGGTGATGTTTAGGAAATGTTAGGGTAGCCAAAGGAAAAAAGCTCTCCACATCGCTGTAAAATAGTGATTATCTATAATGAAATTCCTAGATTACACCTAGTTCAAGATCCCTGTACATGCAAAGCTGAGCTAGGGAGAAGTTACTACGTAGGCCCACTCCTAGAAATCCACCATGACAGTTTCACTCTGTTACCAATTTCCAGACAGCACATGTTGGCAAGAGACAATAGATCCAGTTTTATGATTTTAATCTAGCACTAGTTATCCTAGATGAACTTATTCAGGTTATTCACACAAACTCGTATTCAAAATTTCCCTTTAATTAAAAAAATACCAGGTTTAACAAAAATGTGCACAAACAAGTGTTTATCCATTATGGTGACTTAGAGATAATCTAATTAATGACGTTGTCACCAGAGATGAGCCAGTAATCTTTTGTCCTTAAACAATAAATTTTATTGCTTTATGTCCATAATATCGTGCGTTTGCAGGACATTTTGGTGGTTGCAAAGGCTCTAGCTACAGGCATGTTCAAAGGCAAAAAGAAACACTTTTCATTGCAAAGTTATTTAAAATTTTCACTCCTCGGGAAAAATCTTGCTTAAATGGGAATTTTTACACTTGGAAGTTTTACTCTTCATTACCTTGTATCAGTAGTGGATACCTTAAAGGTAAAAGATGATTATCTTAACAATAATGAGTTAAACACTAGCTTATTGGCCTTTGCTTATACTATTTTGCAAAGATGTTACCAGTGTTACCGTATACTAAGTTCAATGATTTCATGGTCTTGGGAAGAACTCGATCACGGTATACAGAAAGTAACTGTTTAATCTGATAAACAGTACTACTTTTATATGCCACTATACATATAAACTATACAGAGAAACCATCAGTAGCATCTTTTTCAATGTCTCAATTTCATTAAGCTATGATTTTCAGGGTTTCGTAAAATTCATGAAGTTAGTTACATCAACCCACATTTTAAGAGGTAGCCAAGCGATTCCTTTAACTTAATTTGCAGTCTAGAAAAAGGCATCAACGCTATGATTACGAGATGAACATTACTGATTAAAATCATATTGGGGTATGTTACATACATATGGTCTTTACAAGTCGTTTCATGCAAAGGATTGTATCAACACTTCAGAAAAAATTTATTACAATTGAAGAAAACACAACAAACACGAAATAAGCATGGCGCAACCTCTACAACAGGTTCTACTTTTGCTCCCTTGGAGGTCCACAATTTTACAACATAAATTCAGTAAAGAGCTCCGGAGTCCATTAGACTGAAGATGGGAGAGGTATCTCTCCAGCATAAGAAAAGACTGTGACTCTCGACATGATCAAAATCTACCGTCTAAGAATAATTCTTGTTGAATGCACGAGAATTGAATGGACAGGCAGTGCCAACTGAAAGTTAATACAACAACTATAAGGGGGGTTAACATTTCACATATACAGTATACATCCCTAACTTGATGGGGGCCTTATGAATTTAAAAACTATAGGCAAAACCACTTTTCAGTAGGAGGGCTGTGAAGTACTTAAAAGACAATAAAGTCAGATGATCAACTATTGCCACACTTCATGTGAATGGTGCAAAGTAATGATTCATTAGAACTGTCAGTCTGTAGTATAGTAAACTGTTGTCAGAGGGTCACATTAAGACAAGTAACGTGGGATCGTCCTATTTCCTGTAAAACACCCCAGCAATTTAAGTTTCTTAATATTTTCATTATTGATGGAAAATGGATGTTGGGTGTACCAACTTTTACTAATATACATTTCTAAATATTTTCATCTACAAGTAATTTGTTCCTTGCATATGAGTTTCAATGTATAGAACTGTTAATTGTTGTGTAGTATAGTCAGGGACAGGGGAACAGGGGGCAG
>JAAAKL020015280.1:0-11560 GCA_010016065.2 Carybdea cf. marsupialis auct. non (Linnaeus, 1758)
TAATAACACTTGACCATGATTCAGACTGAGTCGACTTGTTTTAATGTCTTATTGGTTTCAAAGGAAATATCTTCCAATTTGTCACAATTGACACCCTAGCGTACTAGTATACGTATGGTAGCATAGAAAACCACAGGGCATGGTCAGCAGGGAAACTGGTTTTCCTTCTACGTTTACAGCATCTTCAAGATCTTACAAGTACTTTTATCTTACTGGAGACAGTTAAATATGGTAGAAGAATAGTCTCATAGTCAATGTAAGAAGATGGCAAACAATTTTGCCCATTTTGTTAGTTTACTTATTGTGTCATGCCGATGCAGGTTAGTGAATTGTTTGAAAATACTTAGTTTTTTATGCTGTTGTGTTTTTCTTTCATTAATTTAGCCGAAGCATGAATATGCTGATTTGGCCGAGTTATCGTCATTCTCAAAGAATTCGGCAGGACCTCTAGACGATTACCTTAAAACGAACTATGCAGAGTTAAACGATCTTGGCCCTTTGAAGGATCAAGGATCTCGTCCAACATCAATGGGCCACGAAAACCCTGGTTATCAAACTATAAATGAGGTGTGAAAGACACCTGGACGAAGGCATTAAAGGACCTATAAATGCAGCAAGAAGTTGCCCACATAGCTGTGATGCAAGGGCAAGGCAATGAGGGCCATTACGGGTAAGAGAGAATAGCATTTTCTCCTGAAAAAGCTTGAAGAACTACGCCAATTGGATGGCAAAGATCTAAATTCTAAAATTTTTATACGGGATTTGAAACAGCCCTGTTCACTTCTATGTTTTATATCAAGTTTTGCAGTGGCCACTTATTGATGGCCTCTTTGTGGTGGTATTAAACAAATCAAATCTTTTGAACGATCCCGCATGTACCAATAAGATTTTAAATTGTCTGATTTTGAATTAGTGTACCGAAAATGTGAAGTGTGACACAACTTGGATGTAATTTATTAACTAGCAAATTTAGATAAAGGTGCATGTACTTTAAACTATACTTTTATAATTGCTGGCGATGTCGTAATTTTGGTGTAATTAATACTCTATGTAGCACGTAAGACATTATCGTGACGCAACATGACTGTGGTTTGGGGAAGTAAAATTGAGCCTCAGTTATGATATACTCACTTCAGCTAACTGGGATGGAGGCTGTAACTATTACCTCAGAAAAGAAGATTTGCTGTAAATTTTCGCCCATATATTTAGGTAGTGTTACAAAGGAGAATCTCGATACAATTTTTGATCCCGTCGTTCTTCTATAACAGACGTTGCAGTGGTATAGACTGGTAGTTGACTCTGTCTGTTGGATTCAATTTATTAGTAAGTCCACCAGAAGCCAGGTATGGCCAGGTATGCCAGTACCTACATGGAAGTTGGCAGGTAAGCAAATAGTAGAGAAATGTTAACTATTAATCTCATCTGCCTTTAGTCGAAACATTGGAGTAAAAAAGAATCAGGGCTGTCCGACAAGAAGATAATGACTTTGTTGTATGTATGCTTGAATGTAGACTCGGAATTAACAGTACTACTGTTGCTACTATTATAGGCTACTAAGATCTTTCAAATAGATTACAAATTCACAAATCGAATAATTGTACGGGTTAACGATGTACCTTACCATGACCGCGGGAGATGCACATGGCAGTCGTCATTTTTTTAGCATTTGATAAATGAGAAGAGAACATACTGTGGTAATTTTTATGTCACCGTAAGGATACGAGAACGTCACTAGCATAGTTCTAGACTGACCATTTCATCTATAAAATGACATACCTTCGTCACGCAATTTTGAAAGAAGTTGTCAGAAGAAGTGCATTTGAAATGTCAATGTAACCAGCTGCTGCTACTAGTTTTTGTTGTCATTGTTGACGATATTTGTAAAGGTAGTAATCGGTGTGTCTGTACTACTTGACTTGTCATTCCGTTTTGTACTAAGGGATGTGTTTTGCATATGGATGCCGGCTTTCATATGATAGAAGCATACAGAAAATATGTCTCGTGTTTGAACAACTGCTCTTACAGCACGTGCAAATTAAGATTGAATATTTTCATCATTAGTTGTATTTATTCTCTGCCATGTATGACGTCACAGCCAATTAGCCAGACTGGATACTGAATGCAATCTGTTGTGTAAATAGTTATTTTTATTATTGCAGGAAAGTTGGCTAGACTCATTTTCTGGTATTGAATGCTGTAGTTGTGTTCTACGGATGCATCAGTAGTCTTACTCCTGTATGACACGGACGTATGTTCTATACTACTGAGCCCGATGTGTGGTTCCATTTCAGGGACTCTCTGTGTTCAGTCATAGTACGTCGTCTACAAGGTAGTTCGTAGTTCTACAAACGATGTCGTCCATTTGCGGTGTAGTCTGTTCGCTACCTTTTTATAAGGCACTGTTAACCGTATTGATATGTAACCTTAGCAATTGCATACGGGAGACAGAATCGACAAACATACCCATGTTGCACACACTATGCTGTGGACTAGTGTAATTCCTTCACTTGAAGAAGAGCCTCCTATGGTAGCAAGCTAAGGTCTCCTGACATTTATTCAAAGAGACTGTTCGTATGCTCGTAAAGAATGATCATGGTACATGTCAATCTAACATTTTGGTAGTAGCGTCTTGTTTGCACTGGTATCAGATCTTAATTTGATACATAACATCATTTAGCAGAATCTCTTGTTGCAAAAAGACGATCCTGCACTGATGGCATTTCAATAATTATTCCAGCTTCCACCAAATGTTTACTTTGCAAGTTAAAATGAGCCTTGGACATTTTTTAACAATTAGGAGTCCTCTACACAGATAATCCTAATGATATGGCGTTTGTGAGTATCTCTTGTACCATCTTTATAGAGTTTTCTTTACGATGTTAGTAGGACTTTATGAGGCCCCTTGTTGCAAAAGTTACACCCTGAGTCGATCCTGGAGCAATGTAGTTCCTTTCAGATAGTCACAGTGATCGCTTATTCAATATATGCAATATGTGGACGATGCTACCAAGGACATATTAAGTGCAAGGACAGGTTATTTTCTTAATTAACCCTTGTTTTCAATAGGAAAACGAGTACCTGTTTTTGTTGCGTTAAACGATGATTTGGACCACAAATATCACTATCTTGATTACGGCAGATGTGCTTTTCTGTAGCAGGATGGTGCAAGTTCTATTTATTCCATATCATGGTAAAACGTGATTTTTTTATAAAGGGGTTGGAAAGTGGCTCCATGGTTTTACACACTCGAGGTGATCTGATACTGTGTTGTCACTCCCACAAGTTGCGTTGGCATTGAGTTTCTTAGTTTGTAATGGTGAGCTTTTTACTGAGCAATGAATTGTAAAATTGGATATTTTCGTAATGACCACAATAGCTGTACATTTTGCTGAACTCTGTAAATTTAAGCACTGGATAACTAATCAACTGTGAAGTACGTAACACTGTAAGGAAGATACTTGTTGTCTTCTGTGCTTTATTAACTTTTGATTCAAGAAACAGTATTTCTTTGGGCAGAAACGCGCGCCCTAAGACGTTGTTTACTCGCATTTATTTACCTATAGGCAGACGAAAAGCTTGTGCACGCACTTCAGTCCATTGCCATTCATGCCATTCAAACACATCCATGGTTATCCTTAGCCCTTTGCTACGCATGGCATTGAGATCAGCATCATTAAACGAGAGGAGGGAGAACGGTTTTGAAGTCCCCCCCCCCCTTTTTTTTTCTGTGGTTTGTTATCGTTACTATTAGTAGTTCTTTTGTGCTCTAATCAAGAGATCATGATAGCCTTTACCGCTACTTTTCTTGAGCATATAACGTACGCAAGATTTGCAACATTTTGGTAACAAGATCGTCGTATTGGGACAGTAAAACGTGTATCGGGTTAACTATGTGCTGGGAAATAGTAGTGTGGTGGAAAGGCAATGAAGAGAGGAGGAGAAAAAGAACATTACAAGGAAAACAGGGAAAAAAACAGAGAAGAAAGGTCAAAAGGGACATTTTTTTGTAATTTGGCACGGAAAGGTAGTTAGAGCGACAACGACAGGCAAATGTTGTTTTAGGAGTCACACAACGTCTCCAAAATTTAGGTCTCCTCACATCTTTTCGAGAGTGGACAAGGCGTGGTCAAAGTAGGACCCCCACTTTTTTTACGTGTTGCGTAGGCCAGTGCTTGGGTGTCACGCTACACATTTGTCGTAGTAAAGGGGGGTCACGTGATAAAAGGGTTGAAAATCCCAGGCTGAAAGGAATTTTTAATTGTTCTCTTCAATCAAACAGCAGTATAAAAGATAAATGTTTATAATATAATGAACGATTATAAGAAGATTTAAAGTATAGGTTACGTAGACAGTATGAAATTGTATTTCTTGCTTGACCTGTGTATCTCGGACCATTTTAGTCACCTTTTCATCTTATTGAAATGATATGAGGCGTAAGCAAAATAGGAGAGAAAAGACTCGCCTTTGTTGAACTATTAAAGCGGCGATACAAAAGCTTGTCTTGAAGGACTCGTTGTTAGCATAGTTACGCATATGACGTTTCAATTTGGCCTACATATACTCACACGTTGTAGAAAATGGCGGAACATTGGTGAAACGGAAGACAGAACACAGGGGCAAGCAACAACCCATGTTTGAGCGCATTCAACTATTGCCAGACTAGAGTGGTTATTCTTCGTCTTGCGCAGTTGAGCTACTTCATCAGCTTCTGCGCAGGTGCATTTGCATTATCTTCCAGTAACTGTAACTTTGCTGAATTCCACCAATGTGCAAGATTTAAAATTTAACAGAAGAGGCCCCTTAGTAACGACAAGCTGTGCTCCTTGGTTTGTGCTAAATGGTCATGTGATACAAATTCCTTAAAGACCCTGATGATTCTCAGTTGATTCATTGTTTGAAGCAGCAACCCACTTTCATTTGCCCTCATAAAAGCGTCCTTCCGAACTTATTAGCAATATTACAGTTTTGTGTTTACACAAGCCGCTTGGAAGATGCATAGTTGGCAAGATACAACCTAAGCTGACACGCAAAGGTCTTCTGACTCGCCACGAAGCACAGCGGTTAAAGCTTGAATCTCTTGAAATACGCTTTATGACTCACTGTAGGTATTTAGCGATCCCGTAGAAATTTTAGACCGCCAGTTGATCAAAATCTATCGAAAACCCTCAAGTTTAAATTTTTTGTCCTCAATTTAAACAAGCACAACCCTGTCTTCTTTTCTTTTAAATCGACACCAACTATCGCGTGAAGTGCTATCGAACTACAGATCAATGTTGTTCAAATTATAAGACAGATCTTGTACAACATTCACGAAAAGTTCTGTTCTCGAGATGCGGATGACCTATTCAATTGAGATGAATGATAAGCAGAACCCTGTAAATGAAGTCTTATCGTTAAATCGGAACTTATGACAGGTGCGTTTACTTACCTCTATTACTCTCCCACTCTTAGATCCTGGTAGTATGCAGTATCAATTTAGAATAAGTTATCAGTAATCCGATGTTTCAAGATTAACTTTAATGGGTTTAACGACCCTTCTGTTCAGGCATCACTTGATCACATAACAGATGGGTGGGAGTGTCTGGAAAGAGGAATTGAAATTACGTTATCAAGACCTTTTCATTTGTACTTCGCTTTAAGAATCGGTTTCTATTCTTGACCGCATTCGTCTAATCTTCGCCTATTGGGACTGAGACCATCTGATTTCTATAATCCCTTCTTCTGTTTTCAAGGGATGACTAATCATGGCATGTTTGTTGTAACACACCCTTAAGATGTAACGGGGATGTTTCAAGACTTAAATTTAATAACACCCAAAATGTAACATTCCCTATCGTCGGTAGGCACTTGTTTTCTTCAAATTTTTCTTATCAGAATTTAACAGAAGTTTATCTTATCTTTTTCTTATTTTCTATGAAACATCCCTCAAACTTAGCGAGGTTGGTTTGTTGAATTTGAAAAGGAGGCTTTATTTATAAACCTTGTGTCGTGGAAAGAACCTGTTTCTTTGAACTATTTAATCCCGAGCTTAAATCTTTACTTAACCACTCCTTTGGTGGGTAGTTGAAAGGGATGGGTTAGTTTGGAGATCTGATAGTATTGAAAGGATGGAAGGATGTTTAACACTGGAACATCAAAGCAGAATGTTATTTAAGGCTTTTCTTAAGTATCACATTGTCTTACGATAAAATTCCAAAGATTGGCTAGAAGTGTCGTATTAGAGGCAGAGATGATGTTTCCTTAGTGTTAACAAGGCTTTTCAATCGAGATAAAGCTAGTGGAAGCTCTTTTTGCTGGATGTGAGTGTCGTTACATTCACCTGAAATCAACTAATGAAGACTTTTGTTCGAGTTTTCCAATTGTGAAGGAAGAGGATTCTTATTGTTCCATCTTTTTTGTTTAATTATAGAATGAGGACACTGCAACAAAGATAATTTTTGTCTTGGTTAATATGGGGCCCTCTGTAATGTCATTTGGGATGCATAGTTGGATTTTGATATGGACGGATACATTGTCGTAACAGTTTCTCGGCTTGGTCCAAGCAGTGTTTTTCCATGAACATAGAAAAACACTGGTCCAACATTGTAGGGGAATCTGATTCCCTGATTCCAAACATCAGGCGCTCAACGCTGTCCATATTTACCGTTCCCATTTCGCTGTAACAAAGTAAATCTGTTTATTACCTTACGAAGACCTAGTCTTTATTGCGATCTAGGCATCGATCGGAAGATTAAAGATCTGTAAAGATCTTGAGTTCTGAAATCCCAGGTGCATCCACGAATAGAATTCGAAATGTCGTCATCGCTTCTGTTGGTTATGACATCGGCTCAATCTATCGTCTTACGGCCACGTTGTAAGAATTCAAGGGCCATTTCAGGCACGGAGCTATGGGGGGTAAGAAATCAGCTTGCCCCCCAAGCTGATTTCTTGCCCCAAATTGCCCCCCTGTACAATTTCTTGACATCCCCAGAAAATCGTCTCTGCAGGCATGTGTTGTCTCTGTACATATTCACCACAAACGTTTATGAAAACCACATTCACACCCTTGCCCTTTACTAATGCAAAAAGTTGAAAAACGTCGTTGACCAAATCTGAGAATGATTTTCTTTGACCCCACCCCCCCTCCCTCCAGACCAATGGAGCTGGCTACGTGCTTGGGCCATTTACTCAGTTTAACTTTACCATGGCTGAAGAATGATGACTTGAAAAGAGTGTTATAGTGGGTTTTTTTCTTCAACTACCGAATTCTACTTGAAAAACTAAACAGCAGAAACATTCACCGCTTGTTCAACCGCTTTGAGGACGTCCATGTTATTGTTGACTGCAGGAGCTATCTTGAATCTGAAACAATTGCTTCATGTCGTGACATCTATGCTACAGATTGAAAGGCTGTAATTGGCTCAAATCTTTCATTCAAATTGTGATAATGATAGAGGTCGCTCGCGCTAAAACTTAGTGGCTTAGTTAACGATTATTATTTGTTCAGAGACAAATTTTGAATTTCTTTGGTTGCTGACAGTGTCTCGCGGGGAAAAAAGAAAGACGATTATTGGTCAACGAGTTAATTTCCATGCTTAAAAGCTGGACGAGGGTGGCTCCCTCTCTTTTTTGAATTTTTTAAATACCCTCACATTATTGGCAGTACAGACATTCTGATTGGACATGAATGATAGGGCTCGTGTAAGTGGCAAGTTGGAGAGGCTACAAAAGGTTGTAAAATACACGAATGATATATAGTGTTGCTTGGGTTGAAAACAAGGGTCTGTTAACTCAATGATGTTGCCTTGCAAATCTGACAGTGGCTTTAGCAACCTTCGCGACCCCCTGGATCCGCCCCTGCGTCACCAAATAGTTTTTAAGTCGCTATTTCGCTTTAAGTACAAGATCCTCTTTAATTCTCTTCAAGTCTAACAGTTTTTTAATCTGATTTTAAAAGAAACCACCCTCCTGTAGAAGAGTCAGGATACTTTCTTCATTGGCAGTATTTCCTCTATATTCAATTATTTTTCTCTGTACAAATGGGTATATCAGACTCTGGCCCATACAATGGTAACATACCTGCGAGCCGAAGGTAGGTTATTTCCACAACAGGAAGTAAAGTCAACAAATGAAAAAATTTCAAGTTTGCGACAGAGAAATTTTCAAATGCAATGCAAAGCCAAATTTGTCACTTTCGATCAAGCATATTACCTGAGTATTATATACCATCTATTTCATTTGTACCAAATGTATTTTACACTAGTTATTACTAACAGCTTCTGGCACAAATAAATTATATATATGCTCAATATTTTCTAGGATGTAGGAAACATTTCTAACAATTGCAACTCCGTTTAAAAACTGTATAACGGAACTGGAAATCTCCACCCGTATAAGAGATACATACTAAGAGTGCCGATATTTTTCCAAACCTTTTGCGCTATTAATGAAGGCAAAATGGCGTTGAGGCCGATTCCGAGATCTAATGGCCTAAGATAGGGAAATAATGTGACAACTAGAAAACTAGAAAATGTTGTCATAGCGGATAGCTTAGGTCAGTTGATGGAATGCACACCACGAATGCATAGGACATGGATTCGTATCCCGTTCATGACATACTTTCTATTTATCTGGAATCAGTTCCAACCTGATCACGTCATGCAGGGCATTTTCAAAGAACATTACTAATGCTACTTTGTAAAATAACTAGTATGAGTACAGGAAGTTTACAATTGCAATCTGTTTGCGTGACATTTTCATAAGGTCATGAGCAAATCCTAGTAACCAGAATTCACTTGTAACCTCTACGTTTCTTCTACTGAGCATGGGGACTTAAATCTCTACTTGAGACCACCAATCTGTTTGAAAAACTTCTAATCAAGTGTAAGAACTGTTAATTAAAGAAAATAAATTACGCTTTGCATGTCATTGGATGATTTTTCTCTTTAGATGCTTCTTTTGTAGTGAAAGGACTTAAACTCATCAGCTTGACATACCAATTTTCATTGTATGATTAAATCTGTCATACTTTCTACCCTTTTCATTCATAAACTGAATCTGTACAGGATGGTGATTGATATAGTAACATTTTAACCATTTTTCGTAGGATTAATGAAGTCTGAGAAGCAGGAAAGAATGATTACACGAATTGACTCTGCATGAATGATGTAATATACGTAGACTGAAAAGCACTGAGCTTGTTCAGTAATGGACAAAGCACAGTGATTATGAGATGACGACGCTGCGAGCTTCAAGGCCGAACTGTGAAGTTTGGTTTCTGAAGCCAATCTGTTGTCAGGATCATCGAAAGTATAAATTGATAATATGGAAATACCTCTGGTTGAACCCCGACAATTTTATACTACACACAGACTATTATTTTATTTGTAAATAGTCTAAAGAGATTTCTGATCTATACGCTGCGAAATGTCCATTAAGATTTTCTGTCACGTGTACACAGAAATAATTTATAAACGGTAACAAAATGAAAAAGTTAAGTACTACGTAGGGAATGATTCCCAATGCTCTACATTTCACTGCCCTTCAAGCGGAGGCTTGTAGATAAATGCTATTTCTTCGTTGAAGCAACGATAGAAAGTTTAGTTTTAGGAATCAAAAGATCATAGTACTTCCCAGACTTCAACGGAAAAATACATCTACAAGTTAAGATAATGGCTCTATATTAGGTTTACTGTGTAATACAATCGACTTTAGGAGCTTACGTTGTCAGTTGTAGTAACATGTAACTTGCTTGAACTTCACTTCTCATGCGAAACTATGTAAAGGCTTACGATATCATTTAAAATAGGCCGTACAACAAGGATAGAAAATTTAACTCTTCAGCCTTACTCAGAGCCATATCTTTGTCTTTCATGGATTGTAATCAAGTCTTCGGTAATGATTTGGCCAAGTCTCTCCTATCACTAATCAATGGTTAACGAGTACTCTGCGTACGAAAACGGATCTGTGAAGTCAAGAGTACGTACGAACAGAAAGTAAAATGTTATTACTAATGTTATACTATTTGTTTCATTTAACAGCCTTGTTGTGTAGCTCTTTCCTATAAAGAGGCTGTTATGACCAAAGGTAAACTTGCTTCGTCTGCCGGTTGGCTCAAAGGGAAGTTGTGTGAGTCTGGCTTTGAAGGTCGTGCACGCACTCAGCTTAACGTTGCCATGCCCCATAACGTTCCTGTAGAAAAATTATTTTAATCTTGTTTCATTCTACTTTCTCAAACATCTCCCAAATTATCAATAAGATGCAAGAATTCCCCCACCACCCATTCCATGGTTCGTCACGTTCGTTTACTCTATTTATCGGTGAAGGATAGGAAGAGTTAATGGTACAACAAAATTTGTAGTTGAGGAAATAAGATTAAGAGCCTAATCTCAAAGTTTCCTATTGTATACGGAAATATCAAGGGAATTAGTGCTTATGTGTTATGGATTTTGTAACATTATCTTGGGCAATCAAGTAATTAGGAAAGGGCTCGGCGTCTTCTGTTTCCAATACAGATACAGAGCATACAGAGTATAGGCCTACGTGGTTTTTTCTGGAGATGAGTAAATATAGTGCTGGTATTCTTACAACTCTGTAAGAGATTGCTTGAACTGGATCAAGATAGGCTCTGTTTCACGCTTTAGAACATTAGAAGGGCAACAACCTTTGTGAATTCATTCTGCAACGTGCTTGAACATGCTCTATATTTCTGAGATTTGACTGTTTTACATATTTCTACTATTAATTGGACACGGATTATTTGATTGACTCGAAGATAATCAAGGTAAGAATATTTTTGTATTGTCCCAATATAAAAGGTGATAAATTACAACAGAAACTTTGTTTACAACCTCTCCGTTGAGAGAGTTGGATTAATCTCCTAAATACAACTCAAGGGAATATCATACAATTGTTTATTCCTCCTCTTTTGAGAATATTATAAATAAATGGGGAGAGAAACATGTTTGCCGTTGGGTCTAATTAGAATTCTCTCGTACCAAATTCTTCTAACCACTGCGCTAAACAATGCAATATTTAACCCTTCAATTCGTGAGGGTAAAACTAATCTGCATGTAGAAAGTGGATGCCATAGACCTGCCCATGGGTAGAAAACTGGAAAAAAAACAACAAAAAAGCAAACTAATCTTCAGTTTTATTTTCTTTTTTATAAATGAATAGCATAAGATTTTCTATTTCCTAAAAAAATTATCATTGCAAGTTACACATTTCAACACTCTGGCATACGTTTATCTATATAAATATATATATCTAAATATATAGATGATTATATAGAGATATCTTTACATCTATTTAGCAATAAGTACACCAACAAGTATTATTGATACTAGTGCGAGAGTGCTTAATACAAGGTAAAGCTTAACATTACTAATCGGTGGTGGAAAGGAAAGTGAATTACTGCAGTTACCCTAAGTTTCATGTTCTACCCTGTGTCCTTCATATGATGTGAAACCTAAGCTAACCGGTCACGAAGCTGAGGGGGGCGGGGGGGCGGTTCGCCCCTGAGAGAAATTTCTATCATTTTCCGCCCCCCTGAGCAAAATTATAACCGTATTTTAAAGCG
>JAAAKL020015281.1:0-11560 GCA_010016065.2 Carybdea cf. marsupialis auct. non (Linnaeus, 1758)
GATAATAGGGAGTTTTAGATCAGAGGACCAGGACCAGGGCGAGTTTACTCATTGCGCACCTTTCTGCGCATGTTGGCGGGAATCTTCACTTGAACTCGTTGTAAACACTAAGTGGTCCTGAGACAACTTTTATCGAAAAACTGGTCGTGTAGAGAACGAGTATTTCCACGTGTATATCTCGAAATTTTCCTCAACATTTTATCATGGATATGAGCCAAAAAGATTTGTTTATCTGGACGAGGGAGGACGAAAGATACCTGATAGTGGAGTTGTATCTGCTCTGAGCTCTGAGCTGTATCGATCGTCCAGAAGGTTATCTAGGACAAACCGATCGTAATTCCAGTAGGAATAGTTTAGTTTAATATACATGTATAAACACAGACACATATATTTATACATATGCTGTATTTGCTTTATATGTGATATTGTAAATAACTCAAAAGCCATGAATGCACACTGTGCCAGCGGGGAACGAATACAGGATCTCCCACACTGACTGAACCTCGGGACTAAATAGTGCAATAGTTGAGTCGACAAACCGGGCAGTCGGTCCGAATTCTCCTCACCACCAGCAACCTCACTTTTGCGTTTCGCTATTAGCTTCATCAATGCCATTTTCGATTTACAAGTAATCAGGCAGACTCGCATACTGTAAATATGTATACATATATGCAAATAATTTGATAAAAAGTCTTTTCAAGTTGTATACCGGCAGTTCGAGAATGGTGGGTACCTTTCCCCTCTGAAATTGTATTTTGTATATATACATCTGGTTCTAACAGGATTTAAAGCGTTCTTCAGTCTGATAATGGAAAAATGTGTTTTATTGTAGAGAATATGGGTTTTAAAAGATGCGCAACCTTACTTCGAAGATATGAGAGCTAAATACTCAAAGACAGGTAATTGTTGTTATAATATCATAAGCTTTATTAAGGTGATGTTTTTTTCATTAAGTGATGTATATTTTGCTTCTTTAGTGTTACTTCTCATGCTCAGGTACTATACACCTACGATGATTTCGAGGCTGTGCGTTTTCTTTTCTCTTTAGTGTTACGTCTGATGTTCAGGTACTATGCACCTGCGATGATTTCGAGGCTGTGTGTTTACACTGACAGATTGAAGTGTTACGGTGTACCACTAGTTGGTGGCGTATTTCTAAAAGAAGTCGTCATCTTGGATGGAGCCACTGAAGAGGCTGACTCCTGACTCCTTTGTGGACTCGTCGTCTCAAGACATCGCAAACTCACAATCAAATGTGCATGTCTCTTTGCTATAATGTGTTTATTTCGTTTATTCAGTTTCACAGTTGTTTACATATGTTTTGTAGAAACGAGAATCCGTAACAGCGAGTTGAAGCTATCCACATCATTACCCAATCACCGATTTGATTTGATCTTAAATTGTTATGGTGCCTGACGGCAATGAAATTTTGGAGGTTAACACAATTGACGCCTTAAGATTTAGTTTACAAGTGGTACCTATGCCATGCTAGTCATCCAAAGTGATTATAATGGGGGATGAAGGTGGGGGTTAAGCGGCAAAAGTGCGACGCTGCAGTCCCTTTGTACTCCTGTACAGCGTTACTAAGGTTTATCTTTCTATTTCAGCTGTTCTGCTGTTTTGCTGTTGATTTTTTTCGAGTGCAGGAGTAAAAGTACATTGTAAGACGAACCAAACTTATACAACGGTCGATGTCATTTGCAGATCTATCTAAACCGCCTTATTTCGATATTTATCTTGCAGAGCGTAGCCCATCACCAACAAGTTCAATTGCATCAATCGCATCTGCAACGTCGGCAGAGGATGACAACTCGGCAGAAGGGTCAACAGAGGTAAAGCATTGCAATAAAAATATCTGCCCTCTGATTCTTCTGTAGGTTTCTTACAATGCTACAGTTTCTGATAATTCTCCTTACCAAAATGCACTATTAGTGCAAAGCCAAGACACCCCATATATCAGAACTTGCACGTATGGGGTTGCCACAATATACGATTACTATGGCTATGTATGTGATCCTATAACTCTTCACATGGGTGCTCTTCGATATTTTAGTCCAGTTTCGAATATCGTGTGCACTATGGTGTAATATATGCTCCTGTTACTGAGAAGCGCTTTACTTATTAGAGTTTTTATTATGAAAGTATTGGTTAGATAAGTGTTGTTTGTTAAAGGGTTTCTTGTAAAATTGATTCTCATAAAATCGTTTGTGGTAAAAGCAGTGGCTAGCACTTGGGGGAGGTAAGGGGAGGGTCTCCCAAGAAGTGTTTCTTCAAGAACCGGAAAGAGTTTGTTATTCTTCCGAAATTGAAGTCGCTGCCAGGTTTGACACCAAATCAGTTTCAGTTGGTTGGTGGATCCGCTAGTGAATGCGGTAAGATTTACTTACATGCCATCATCTGAATGATAACATTAAGATAGTTACTACAACCTTTTTTCACTTGTTGATGCCTTGAAGTACCCTAATATCTCGATTCAGGGTTGCCACCAAATCAAGGAAATCAAGGAAAATCAGCGACAAAAGTACGATTTTTTGAAAAATCAAGGGAAAATAAGGGAACTGAAGAATTTGGCATTATTTTATGCCTTCGAGCTCTTCTGCGCAAGCCGATCAACAGACTCTTTTCACCTCAAAGTTGTTACTGCCTTGGAAATAAAACTAGAGAAAAAAGGGCAATTCCGTGTTTACATATCAATACACTCAACAAATTTGGTAGCATGAAATAGGGTCTAGGCCGTTCTGCCAAAGATATGACACCCGGGGGAAAATCAGGGAATATTTTCCTGAAAAGGCAGTGGCAACCCTGGCTACGTCCTTAATTATTGGTCAATATTTGCCTTAGCGTGCTGGCTCCTCATAATAATCTGCCAGGTTTCCACTACGACAAAAGAGTGTTGCTTACCGTATGTCCTCTAATGAACGCCATGCAACTCCTTAATACGATTTATTTTTCAGACACCCTTTCAGTGTTTATTAAAGTTGCCGTTATGAAAAGAAAGTGGATCGTTTTCTAATCCTATAACATTTTTACTTATTTAAATTTTCCCTTTGGTTTTTGAAAGTATAAGTGATGAAGATTTTGTATACTTCTTTTGCTGTAGGAAGGGAACTAATAGAGTAAATGTAATAATTGAAATGTACAGAAATATATAATTGTGTATAAAAGTTACGTTTTTTCACCATTGCATGAGAGCTAAATTTTTAGTTGTCGAAAAAGAAATTTTGAAATTTAAAATTTTAGTCAGTAAAGTGACTAAATTACGGCTTAGTGGCTAAAGTTTTTACCGACCAAATTTATTACCGACTAAGTTTTGACCTTTAAAGTATGCGCCTGTTGTGCTACTTAATTCTATATACTGTTAGTAAATTCTTATGTTTATCGCCTATTTATTTAAACTCTCGTAACCCTCATACCTTAAACTAAAGCTTGGTATAACCTTCCTTTTCTCGCAGGTGCACGACCGTAACTCTTGCGCATGTGAATGCGCATCCTTAATTCCGAGAAATGTCGAGTGTTGTACGTCAGGTTTTGTAAACAGTTTTTAGTAGATCACAATTCTGACAATGGATTCGATGGTCTATTCCTTGGCTTTGTTGAGTTTTAGATCATATAACCACCTATGTTGAGTTCTAGAGCTTAAACGGCTTGATGTACTGCCCTGCTATTTCTTTAGATCTTCTGTGTCGTTTGCAGACCAGAGAAGAAGAATTAGATGATATGGGTCCATTTCGACGTTCTCCATTTTGCTCTTATCATGGCCATACGTCAGATGTACTGGACCTGTCATGGTCGAAGGTAAGCAGGTTGGCGAAGAGTCTGATTGCTTTTAGTTCAGATGGTTTGTAGATACGACGGGAGAAGTCGATTGCAGAACCGATTTGTTGCTTTAACAATTTAGTAGCGTGGTGCTGATGATCACCGCCTTCATTTCATTACTAACTTAGCACTTTCCTTGCTTCTACTGATGGAGTATAATAAACGGCGCCTCGCAATTTGAAGGTCAGTTTTACCTTTTGAAGTCCAACGAAGACAGTCTTGCAAGAGAATCAAGCATTCCACTTCCCACTGCAAGTTGTACTGAAACCAAAACTGTGGACACCGCCGGGAACTGCTTCTCAAAGAGGCACATCCACTATTAGAATGGGTCTTCATTCAAAGAGCAGATTTGATTCTAACGAAGTTGCCTCCGTTTTACTTACTTGTTTTTTTTCATGATATGAAAGCAGCCATTTTTATGCAAGTTAAATAATAGTGATACCAATGTGCATTTTGAAAGTGTACCATAAAGATCTAATGTTTGGATGTTATAAGAAGTTGTTTTTCTTAAAGTTTGGTAAGTGGTACCATGCTCTAGAATTACGATCGTATTGGTAATGGTTTCAATTTTCTTAAAAGTAAACCATGAAATAAATGCCCAACTCATTCTCCCCTTCACTTCCCATTAAATTGATTGCATAGCTTTTGGGCAGTGAAGCTCTTTAATTCGAATTGGCTGTCAAATTTCTCACTTTTTCAATGACATGTATATGATTTACTTTGTTTTGTGTAAAACTGCACGAAATAGCGAAAACATTTCAGTACTAAAATGTTTTCGTTATTTCGTGCAGTTTTATTGTTTTGTACCGCCAACAAACTATTTGATTATTTCATATCTGCACAAAGATGCTTCCAGACCCTCGAAAACCAACACTATTTCTCTGTAGTAAACTATTGATTGGCTTTTATTACTGTTTGTTTCAGAACTACTTTATTTTGTCGTCTTCGATGGACAAAACAGTTCGGTATGTAAAATTGTAAAGTCAAATAATTGTTTTTAATACCATTGCTGTTGTATCAGTAAGTTTCTTTATGTTCTTCAGCTTGGTGGCCTCTCTGCAGTTTTCATTGTTTTCGTACTGTTATGGTTGTTTTCGTGTATCATTTCTTGCTTCCTTGTTCTTGTATCATTTCGTGCTTCCTTGTTCGTGTATCATTTCCCGGTTTTTTTTCTAGTAAAATTCTTTTGTAGTAGTATATGCTATCTTGCGTATGTTCTAGTTTTGTTGCCTTTTCTTAGTTTTTCGTTTCTTTCGTATTTTTACTGTTGTTTTCAAGTCTCGTATGCAATTTTCAGAGCTTGTTTTTGTTTCCGGACAAATATTTTCGTTCTCACATAATTCTCATGACACCTGTGCAAGTTTTGAGTTGGAAAAGTCACTATAGACTTCACCTCCATATTTTATTATTGAGAAATACGCTAGGAATGTGTCACTTATGCCCGTTGTACACTTCGTCACTATGTTACAGTTGCAAGTTTTAGCAACTCTACACTGATTTGCATAACTTTTACAGACCATCTGAAAAGTCGCGGCATTTTTCGGCTATCGCTTCATCAGGTTTTCGACGCAATGGTTTTTGGGTATTCCAGTGATATTATGAATAGAATATCGTGCCAGTGAATCAGGAAAGCGCTCATTTCAGGTTGGTTCGACACCATGCTGGTTGATGGCAGTTCTGATAGCGACTGAGGCAAACGGTTTAACCTTGTGTAGTATGCTCGGTGTTAATTATCCACAAAGCTACTCTAGGAAAGCCATTAACCAATCGACAGTCAACCCTGGCGACTCTTACTAGAATGTAGGTGGTTTTCTGGAGTTTCAAATAGAAATTTATGTACGATGCTGTGTAAAAATGGAAATGTACATGGGTTATAGTTGTCTCTATTACGAGTTTAGTTGCACATTTATGAGAAATGAAGACAGTGCGTACTCTAGTTAAATTACGTGTGGTCAGTGTTTGGAGTGGGGGAGGGGAGGGTTTATCAGATTCTTGACACGGAAAACTCATTCTTCTTGCGGATGTTATAACTTGTATCAATTCCTATTTAACCTCCATAGATTGTGGCATATTTCTCGACACGAGTGTCTATGCTGTTTCCAACACGTCGACTTCGTTACAGCAATATGTTTTCATCCCAGGGTAAGTACCGAGACAACTAATAACAATACAAACAAATCTTTAATGCGCCTAGGTCAACCCACTTGCTTTATTGGCGTATTGGACGAGAATAAATGGTGATAAACCAACCGTTACCCGAGCAAACATTTCACAGGTTGATAACTTGGGTAGTGTGCAGGTCCATCGACACTCTTGATGGTTACTCAGCGTGATGTTTGCCCGCAACAGAGTAAATCTGTGCACTCACAATGCCGCACAACTTGTGTCATTTAAGGGAAGTGTTAATTGTTTATGTAAGACCCACGTTGCTTATAGCAGTGTGATACGAACCTTTGCATATGACAGTGAAGATTCGTAAACAACCAGATCAGAATAAACAATAGAAAGTGGACACAACGGACTCCTTCGAACTCGAACTCTTAAGGGATCAAGAGAATTGTTCGAAATAGAGAACGTTCGAGTTACTTTATACGTCATGGAAAGTTATAACGTAGTGATTATGTTGCTTAAAATACAATATATTTTGCATGCTGAAACCTTACACAACTTTAAAAAAACGTACAATTGATTTTTTCTTGAGAACAAACATCTTTCGCTCATGTAAGGTTGTTCAAACCTAAGGATTATATACTTCATTTGTACTCCAGCTTCATTGCAGATGCCCTGGTTTTTCAAAACATTGAGAGCAGCCTCGACTTTTACTCTTGATGGCTTTGCAGTTATCTCATAAGCTTCATCAGGATCTTCTTCAGCGTCAGATCCGTCTGCTTTAAATTGAGGAAGAGTCTCTGCATCCGACATAACTGGAGTAGATGTAACAACGTCATCTTCAAGGGTTGACAATGCCCTTGACGGAGAGACCTTCCATCGCTATATCCGCACCAGCATCCTTCAAGGCATCTAAGCTGTGTTGAAGATCTTTGAAAGGATCGTCTGAGTCATCGACTACTCCACGCTGAGCCTCTTGAGAGATTCCAGCCTTTTTTAAGCAATTGATGATAGTGTGTCGTGTCATAATCGAACAATCCATCCTCTAGAATAAGCTTTCAGGCTTCTGATGGCCGCTCGATCCATTGGTTGAAGAGCGGAGGTAGTGTTGGGTGGCAAAAAGATAGGCTGAGTCAACTCAGAAATAGATAGATGGGCTGGATAATTATCCACAAGAAGAGCAGATTTTGTCCCGCTGTGCGAAATTTTCGCGCAAGCATGCGTACCCACTCTTGGACTATTTGGCCATCCATCCAGCCTTTCATCTGAGTCTTGTATGAACATGGTAAAGTTTCCATGTTTTTAAAGCAGCGGCGATTTTTCGATTTGCCGAAGCATGTCCCTTCCCCCATAGCGCGAAATAGACGAAAGTACAAAATCACCCAGAATGGATTTATGTGGCTAAACTCAATAAGCAGAAAGAAATAGTGAAACTAGCTTGATAAATAGCGCCGCAAGCACTCAAGCGGTTTTGCTTCTGGTCAGGCTATGCCAAATCATGTTTACTGGATGTCCGAGTGTCCGGTAATATCCCATGGCTTCTCGAAGTGGAACACAGGCTACGTTTGGGAACGCGTGAAATGCTAGAAAGTTAGAGATGTACTTTCTTAGAAGGATTTTTTTACCATAGATGTACTTTCCTAGAATCAAATAAGAGTTAGGGTAGGGGTTAGGTTTAGCGGTTAGGGTAATAGTATCTACTCTTGCAAAGGGTTTCTAGGAAAGTACATCTCCGCAAAAAACATTTCTATAATAGTATAACTTGGCGGTTCTATGTTAGTATGTACCCTAAAATTCTAGCATTTTGTTGCGTCCCAAAACATTTACGCCTATTCGTGGACTCAAAACTAAACATCCCTTCGTGAGAAACACATTGTGGACAAAGATTAGAAAAAAGAAGGCAAGATGCTAAATGTTTTGTGAAAAAACTTAACAAAAACATCAGTACGAGTAGGTTTGCATTGGGTGATAATCAAGACCGACAGAAATCGTGCTCATAAGACATCATTCACCACAGAGCATTCTCTTTACACCGTGAGCGAAATCTTAGTTACTGTTAAAGATATCTGTAAACTAGGCATCAGAATATCAGAATAAAACACTAGTCGAAGCTATGATTAGCTGCTAATGATTCTGTTAGAAGGCTGATGGAATACAGAGCCTTCGATGATATTTGGCTTAACACTGGTAAGCAAACAAGACTTTTGATTTCTGTTAGTTTGCTAGGAATATCTCGTGAAACGGAACGACTATCGTCTTCTTAAAACACATAAAAGGTACAAGAGTCTGATTGCGATCTGCGCAATTGGATTGGCTTTGCGAAGACTAGAGACTAGCAGATCTTGCTCCCAAATTCGCTCAAAGTTACTAGATGTTGTTTGATTGAGAAGCTGGAACGGTGTATTGTGCAACCCAAATCTAGGTTCTTGATAATAGCGTGAAAATACTGAAACAGAACAGCACTAACAACAGCAGCAACATCGACAATAACAAATCAAAGCATAGCAAAGCGTGAATAGCTAATGAATGCTTATTGTCTTTATCACTGTATACCACTTCATGCCACGGTATACGGAATTCAATGTTATGCTGAGCGATAAACTTAATTCCTATGGGGGCTTGTTAGAAGACGGGGCTTATCTGTCACAAATATCTGAATCGGTAGTAGCGTATTGAAAGATGCGGGTTTAATCCAGGATTTACAGTATTCAGTGTTCACATATTGACATACAGGAGGAGAAAAGTTAGCAGTTCTTATTCAAAATAATTAACGTCTTTTCTCTCACTCTTCGTTTATACATGTTGTAGGACGACAGATACTTCCTGTCAGGATCATTAGATGGGAAAATCAGACTTTGGAATATTCCTGAAAAGAAAGTCGCTCTGTGGAATGAAATCGACGGATCACGTGAGTAGTGACCATGACTCTACACTCGTACGTGTTGTCTTAATTTAGCTTGGTTGGACATTTCATTGGGATTAAACTAGTTTCAAATGACTTTGATAGTTTACAACTGTCAGGTCCCCTAATGCAAGTCACTCTCGAAGAGTTTTTTTCTTTTTCTTTTTTTTAATATTTTCACCCTGTTCAAGGCCGAAGCTACTAGGAACAGGGTTACTTTTCCTTTTATATATTCATGCTTGCAGTCCCCTCTCTGCCCTATCTCTCGAAGTATAGTTTTCCCACTTCACGAGAGCAGATGACAGAGCACAATACCTCCGGGACGGCAAGGTCAGGGTCGGGTTGGACTGACGATCCTTTGATTGTGGGTCAGAAACTACCACTATGCCACTACTGTGTTAAGTTCAAGATGTATGTATGTACGGGAGTCGGCCTTAGTAGCGACCGAATTAAGACCGAAAAGAACACGAGGATGATATGAGCAATGGATACAGTAAACCGAGTCATCAAAGTATTGGCTTCAAATGGTAAAAGGAAAAACTTAAATGATGATATAGAAATTTTTGTCCTGTTTCCCGTTTCCTGTTCTGTATTTTTTCTAGCACAAATTCGCCCAAAAGGAGCCCAGCTACCGTACTATATTTATGGACTAACTTACATGCTGGCCCACTGCGCTTTTGACCTTCGTGTTGCCACAATTTTAAACTTGTAGATAGCCTTCTATAGCAGATTTTTCATTAAACAAGATTTCATTGATAGCAATATTTCAAAAATTGAAGTAGCGTCCTTGTTAAAATATGTGAATATATTTATATGGAAACGGCAAAGGCGCGTTTTGTTACATTCTTATAGGTTCATTTAAACCAGTCCTTATATAGCAACTAAATAAGAATATTTGGTCGGTCCTTTTCACAATCTATACTGTATAGAGTGCGACGAAGCGCATCATTGATAAATACGTATGAAGTTGTTTATAAAAGGCTATATACAAGCCTTGTGCTTTTATTAAAATAAAAATCTGATGCATAGTTAACAGTTCATCACCTTTAACGCCCACAATTCCATATTTTGCAGGGACGAGTCTTATTACTGCGGCAAACTTCTGTCAGAATGGAAAGTTGGCCGTTGTTGGTACATACGACGGAAGATGTATATTCTACGATACTGAGGTACTTATTATTAATTCCTTTATAGTTTGCTGACTTCGAGAATGTAAATTACTGTTAGCGGCAACAGTAGTACGTGCTATTGCTTATTTTATTGTGTATATACATTGGCATGCAATATAATCAAAATTTTATTGTTTTTTCGATCCCCGTACACGTCACTGATTTACTTTCTTACTCCTGTCAAATATTTGATTATGCACGCCTTCTCCAACTCTTTCTGCCCATCATAGCCGTTCTACGTTCTTCAACACTCATCGGGCTAGTGTCGATATAGTTTACTGCTCTCCTTCCTGGTTTCATGCGACCGATTGCTGGCTGCCGTAGTACAAGTTTCGATGCCTGTTCTTCAGAGTGTCTCACACAATGACCTGCTATTTTCATTCACCTATACCTCACCTTAGAAGACACTGGTGGGAGGTTCCCATACAGCCTTTCATTCGTCCATTTATCTTTCCATGATACATTAAAGGGGTGTTCACACCATCAGATCAGTGGGTCAGATCCCGCCTCCAGACTAGCTTTGCGGCACCCATCAGACCAATATTACCGCGCATCAGACAAATCGAAAGAATAGAACGTGTTCTGTTTCCATCAGACGGTCTCATGAGACCAATCAAGGTAACCAATCAACGGAGGCAACGGAAGGCGGAACGTTGAAACTCAAGTTTGCTGAACGAAGTTTTGCTGGCCACGAAGAAAGGATACACTGGGAACTGCTATTCGGTCATACTGAACACAAAGATATCACAAGTATCTAGTTCAATTATTACTTCTATAAAATAGCAAATCTGCAGAGAGATAGAGACTTAACGTATGGAGCAGTATTGATTATTCTTGAGTCTGTACAGAGGACAGATACTTGGGAGTACTCGGTCAAGAGGCTACATGACATCTGTTCAACGAAACGTAGCTTTCAGTGCTATTGGTGAAAATCCGGGAAAGGGTAGAACAGCCTAACTTAATACTTCTTGTCACGTCTATGATATGAAACACTACTTTAACCAAGGGATTTGACTGCACGAAAGCTGCAGAAGTACTTGATTCTCCTTTGATGGTATGATACTAGACCACAATTTGAGACGCGTTGAGGGATAGTGGTTTATTACTAGGCGTCAGAACAAACCTTAGTTGATGTGATCATGAAAAAGCTGAGTTTGTGAAGGCATTGAGCTACTATATTCATCGTAAAGATTTTGGGCTGCACTTAAGATTCAAAACAGAAAAGCATTTCAACTGGTTGTTTGATGTACCCTAGCGATAGAATTGTACACGTCAGACTCACTCTACACCAGGGTTGGCACGATTTAAATCAAGTGATTTAAATCACTGATTTAAATCATGATTTAAATCAAATGATTTTTTTTATTTAAATCGCCGATTTAAATCAAACGCTTGATTTTTTAAAAATTTGAGTAGGTTTTCTTTGCTTTTGTTCTTCTTTTGTATTTTTAACAATGTCAGCCAGTAGTAAAACATAACAGTTTTAATTACAGACAATATACATACATGTTACATTGTACTTCCACTAGTAACTGCTTAACCATATTACCAAAAGTTACAGAAT
>JAAAKL020015282.1:0-11559 GCA_010016065.2 Carybdea cf. marsupialis auct. non (Linnaeus, 1758)
GGAGCACTTGTCACGTACGAGTGGCAGGGGGGTGACAGACATAATTTTTCAGCTCTCAGGTGGTTTTTGTACATTTGTATGTAATCTAATACAACAAATGATTACCAAATGTTATTCTATTTTAAGCGCACCAGATTATTGGGAGGCAGGATGAAGGCTTTTTTGGCCATAACAGAAAGGGCGAAGTCGTTACTTCATTCAATTGGAGAATGTGGATTAAAAATGACATGAGCTTTGAGTAACCAATTAAATACTCATAATGAATTTTGCATGTTATCAAAAGCAACTTCTAGCACATTTACGAATTTGAAAACTTTCATAATTATTTAAACTGCATTTAGGGTGATGGAGCGGTGCTCTTTTACACGACAACATTTTCAAAGGCTCGTCTATATCCGTTTCATTATTGATCTTCGTGAAATATGTGTATTGTGATGTGTCAGTTCCGAAGGCAACGTGTTGTAGGTTTTTCAAATGCGAGAATAACACAGTATAAAGCCGTGTCTCGTATGGGAATCTGTATTCCAAAGTTTGGAAGCTGAAACCTTGATATTCATTACAATGACATTTTCTTAAGAAAGTACAAAGTTATTTCACATATTGAAACCTTATGATACCTGATTCAAACGTGTAGCTTGTGGTTTAGCTGATACCGTTAAGTAGTTTGCAAAAAAATTTAAAAAAAACAACTTGATGGTGTAAGGGGAGTAGAAATGTATTACTGTCAGTATGTCTGCGGCACACACCTTTAAGGGAAACTGTTAGATCCGCAAGCCAAAGTATCCAAAACCATTACAGTGCGTCCCTACTACATGAATTTTCTGGACATGGTGACAAGAGAGAGAGAGAGAGAGAGTAACTAATATTCAATTGGATGTTCTTCATTGCATCAGAAGGGACTAAGTACCTGTCTCTTTGAGAGCGTTGGTGATTAAGATTAAATATTCTGAGCACAAGAGGACAGCAGTTTACAGTCATTTACACACTCGTACAGAGGCTTTGCTGGGGTTTGAAACATAACTTCATTCCCAAATCAACGTTTAATTCTTTATACTATCTGGAATTTTGATGGAACTTATCTACTGATTCTTGGTTTTCGTCGCTTTCATAACAGATAGCCTAGGATTCCTTTCCTTTTCCAACAACAAACAGGCGAGAAGTGAATTTCTGCTTTCTTAAATAGAAAATTTATTGCAGTGGAATAGATCATCGTAACGAGAAATAAGATTGACTTTGGCTAATACTGTTGCACTGCAAGTAATAACCCATTGATAAAACTAGCACCGTGCCAAATAAGAAACCTTGTTTGATGTTACTTCTCTTTTATGTAGGGGCATGGATATTAACGAAGTGGAAGTCCACAGGGCGAGAAGCTCTAAAGATATGCATCATATCAACATTTCTATCATTGATTGTTGGATCTTTCCTTTTTATAAGCTGTGATACAACTTCAGTCATTGGTGTAAATGCAAAACAAGGAAACAGGTGATTTATATTTGAATAAACTTTGTATAGAACGTCCTTGTGCTAGTTTCAATTTATATAATATGCAATACCTGAAATTTAGATTATATTTGAGGAAAATCAAAATATGCATCGCCCTTCTGGTAGAAACGTACAAATAAACTTATCTATACCTTAATTGCATACCTTCATTAAATCTTGATCAAAGCTGTCAACTATTGTCTGGATGTCCTTTCCTGTTTTACCAAACCACGTAAACACATGTTTTTCATTTAATTGTTTACATTTTCACTCAAATCTGTTATAAAAAGATAAAGAAGCAAGTCATGTAAATATTTAATCCATCCTCCTTCTTTCTACACTATACTTTATTTATTCTTCACAAGATAAGATTTGGTACTATCGTACGGCTAAGAACTTCTATGTGCATTTGAGCTCTTAAGAAATCCAATAGATATAAATCGTATTGGTATTTTTTCATCGAAGCATCCCTTCAACGCCTTAAATTCCTTCCAAAGTGCAAAAAAGTGCAAGTGCAATTATGTATATCATAGTTTTCTATTATGTTTTTTGCTCTGTCCTTTTAACATATATTAGTAACTCCTTTACACCCATTATTTGAATCTTTAGAGGTTAAATGTACAATTAGCTAGAAATTCTAACGAACAGAAGTGGCTGATAAATCGTGAGATATGCAATGAATAGGTGAATATTAACAAGCACATGAATTTGTAAGAAGGATGAAACCAGACGTCGGAGAGGCCTTGAAAGCGCAATCAAATACACCTACATTAACAGTCGGCCTTCTACTCCAGTACGTAAAGTGGAAAAAGTGTTTGGTATCTTGTGGGGGATCTAAATAATTTGGTGGTGGTGTCTTACTAAAAGAGGAAAACAGGGAAATTTGTGAATCATTGGTACGGAAGGGACGACAATGAGGCACTGATGAGTACAATGTTACATTCATTACCCCTTGCCTTTCCTCCACCATGATGGGAGTCCAATTCTAAATGCAGATTCTTGCAAATTTTGTTACAAAAGAAATTCTTCTTAAATTTTAGCCAGGATTTTTAGGTACTTTTTGCACCTATTGAATAGACAAGTGCGGGTAAAGATTCATAAATACTGGCTGATCACCAGTATCATCAATAACCATCTACAATAGAATTTTATAGGGGATGACTCGTTGTGAACAGCAGCAAATCAGACGCGATAATGTTGACTTGGCTCCAATCCTTGGCTTTTGGGTGATCACTAAAGTAGTAAATGCATAAGCAATTTGTATATGTAATGAAAATAATTCTTGCCTCCACTTAAACTAACAATTATTTTATGTTTCAGGCTACTAGCTAGCAAAGGATCCCTTTGTTGGTTTAAATTAGAACAATATAAGTTGGTTATACGTATTTTAATCATCTTTACCAAGTATGTCAAAGCTGGCGGTTAACGGCATGTGCCAAAAGAATTGCAGTTGCACAAGCAAGGAGTTTCTTCCAGTTTGCGCAGAATCAAAGACCTTCCTTAATCCATGTTATGCCGGATGTTCAGTAAGGGAATCTACAAGAGTAAGTCAAAACTTGTAAAGTATTCTTTTTGTTTACACAGATTCTTGTAAGGTTAACCTCGTTGCGTTGTATTAGCGAGGTAGCATATGAATTAAGTGACCTTCTATCACATTCTATGACCTTTTATGATCTTAACAATGGAAAATAAACTTCTTGCCTTAAATAGATATCGATTTTTATCAATAAGAAAAAATTGATTATTGGTATAAAACTTGAAGATTGCGTTGAGCAAATAATTCATTTTACTGAACGTTTTGGCCAGACACTGGCCATAGCATTTGTCTTGTGCGAAGCTAAATAAGAGGGCTGAAACATCTTGCTGCAAACATAAGCTATATGTGTGGCAACTTTTTGGATGCTCATGTAATTGAAAAATGCGTCAGTCATTTTGCTGACAAATCTCATGCTTTTGATAGATGAAGCTGTCAAAGCAGCAAGATGAATCGTTACTGAGCACGATTATGCCAATATATATGGGTATATGCGTGGTTAGGACGCTTATTTTAGAAACGACATCTGGTAGCAAAGATGAATGGCACAAAGCTGTCTGCTACGACATCGCTCTCTTGATGAACGATGCTAAACACCTCAGTTTTTTAACTGACTTTTCTCATAACCTTATAACTTTGAATGGGCCAACTTAGATACTAACCAAAGAAACTGTATCTTTAGAATTTAAATAGCTGTCAGTCGTGAGGTACATCTTCACGGCGTGTGGTCCACCACCTGCACCAGGATGATAACACACTCAATTTATTTCTTTGATAGTCTCAAGTCTGGTTGTTGCAAATCCCCTGTTACGATGAAACTTTGTTTTTATCCTCTTGTTTGTTCTCCCAGATTCATCTAATATATATACCTAAATGTGCAAACCCTTAATTATTGGATAGGTCTTCAGGCGTTTTATATTCATATCAATTTTTTTACAAGGGGGCTTCTTAGATAGGGGAGCATAGTCCTTGAATTTAGATTATATTTGATCCTATTTTTGTTAGATGTTCGATCGTTTAGTCGCTTTTTAAACACGACGTGGTTTTATTTGTGATATTTTTCTGAAGTGGCTGCTCTCTCTTTTCTTTTAAGAAACTAACTATACAACATAAGTATAATACTAACAACAAGAAACGCAGAAATGAAGGAAATTGGCATTCCTTTTCAAGTCATTGAAATAAAGCTGTGATTAAATTGGTTGGCTTTTCTATCTTAATAAGTATCCCATACGACTAAATTGCTAGACTCATATTCTGAATAACATAGATACTAATTTTATTACTTATTGTACTTGTTTGAATTACCGTTTACTGTATATGGAATTAACATATTTGTTAATCGCTCTCCATGTAATATACAAAACCTCTATCGGCATTTTTCAATAAAGCACTAGATGCTTCAAATGACTACGCGGTAGATGTTCAACTTTATCTTGGTTTCAAATGAAGGTGCACTGAATGTACTTTAATCTCATTCCGAGATTATGGCCTTGATATTTACCTTAGAGCTAAAAGATTATTTCTGTTTTAGGGTTTAATGCTCGACAAGCGGCAATTCACCTTACAATCAATAATCGTATTTAGGGTATAATTATATCAAACGGGGTTTTTGTCTCCTGTCATTCTCCTTGCACAGTAGGTTTTAAACCTGTGCTTTTTATCTAAAGCAAGAATTTTACGCTTTGAAAAGCAATATTCTATGGAGAATTCTTTAACTATTGGAATCCAATTTCTTCAGGCCACCGTGAAGTTTTTCGAAAATAATGATCTCATATTATGGACTCACGTGTCAATATTTTACCTCTTTGTAATCATCTGTGCGATAAGCTAAAGAACATATTGATTAACTGATATTGCAAGTTTATTAGGAGACTGTAATCGTTTTATGTTTTTAAAGTGTTCTTCTTCTGCTTCTATATCCCGTAACCATTGAAGGTCGTTGGGGCGCTGCGGTACTCTAACGAATAACATCTCTCCGCACCTCTCTGTCCTCTGTTGATTTTAATATCTATTCTGATATAAGCTCTGTCCATTCGTAGATGTTGTCGCACCATTTATTGCGTTGACGAACTCTTCTTCTTTGACCGTTCAGTGTGCCCTATAGTATGGTTTCACACATGCCGCTTGACCTTGAAACATGCCCAAACCAATGCAACTTTCTCTCCTTAACAGTGTCGAGCAGGTGCTTGAATGGTTCTATAGCTAGTCCAATCCGTCGATAAATCTCCTCATTGGTGAGAAGGAGTTTTTAAGGAATAATAGGGTCACAAGACTGTGACAGGGTTTGTAGCAGACAACAGTATTTTGTATGGGTTTCTTCGCGTGATGAAAGTTTTCTGGGACTTGAATCCGATACCATTTGGTAAATTTGATTAAACGTCCAGTTGGTCATCCGCCGAGCAATATAGCAGCCCGACAGACACACGAAAGTCCCTAATTTGTCTTGTTTAATCCTCCTGTTGATGATAAACTCTTTACTGGCAAATTGAAACTGCTCTGTACGGTTGCGAGAATTTTTCTGGTCCAAGGTCTAAGGGGCCAATCGCAACTTTCAACCAACCTGATATGCTCTCGAGAAACCTGTCTGACTATAAGAGTACGAGCCATGTTTTAGACACAGCGGGTATAAATTGATATGAACTGTAATAAACTATAATTGAACCAAATGCTTCCCACAATGTGTAAAACCCAAAAGGAAACTTTTCTGCTTAAACTTTTCTCTTTGCACTTATATATTGTAAGACTATGAATCTTTGTTATTTGTATAGATACATTTACTTTTTATCTTCGATAAATAGCTCTTCAAAAACTGCTCGTGTGCATCATCGTCAAGTCAAGAAGTAGATCTTGGAGCTTGCAAGAAAGATTGTGGATATAAACCTTTCATGTTTTTTATCCTGGCTGCATTGTCAAGCATGACGGTCACCATCCCAACGACACCTGGAGCAATTGCTACTTTAAGGTTGTTATGAATAAGATAATGTTATGTTGGTAGATGCAAAGTACTATTTTCATGTAAATGATTCTGATGAAGTTAGCGGGTCGACAGAACCTCAGAGAAGTACAAACTGACTTATTAAAAAATTCAACACATGATATATAATGTAAATATCTGTTCTTCGTAAAACCTCCCCCCCAACTTTTTCTGGATATAAGATATTGTCTTATTGAGAAAAACACGTTTATAGTTTTCGACATGACAATAAGCTTACTTCATCCAAGATCGATATTGCGAGATATGGGTTAAAAGTTTTCATTGTTATGTTATTAAAATCCATACCAAAACAACAAAACACTTCGATTATCTGACTAGCCAATTACTGTACGACAACACAAACCTAATAAAGACGCTGTAGTCTAGTGGTTAAGGAGTCGGTCTCACATGTCAAAAGTTGTGGGTTCGAATCCCGCCTAGCCCGATATAGAGACTGCCGGTTTGGTAAGGCAACGGGAGACAGCCCCTGTAAATGTGCTCTCTCCCCAGGACATTGGTCACTCAGGCTGGGAAATAGGCTATCCTCGAAATCGAGTATGCAACCAAAACAAAAAACCCCTCCAAAACACAAACCTGAAAGGAAAGTTATTTTATAATCTTTGTTCGGTTGGTTATTCATTTTTTTGTTTTCTTGTTCATAATGGACATTTTGATTAAAAAGAAAGCATATTTATACATTTGAGAATTTTAAAGTTTGTTGCTCAATGGTTAAAAGACAAATAGGAGTGGCAGGGGTGAGGGATGGCGAGTGACTTGTAGGAAAACAATTATGCCGCTTGAGCTAACCTACATTACTGGAAGAAAGTATCGACAAGTATCCTGGTTCTTGACGGCGATGAAACAAGCTGTCTCTCATAGTTAATACAATGCTATTGTCCTACACAAGTCTTAATAGTAATACTTACGATTTGATCATGGTAGTGAACGCATATTTAGAAGCAATAAAGCTGCACTCAAGTTGAGGATACATTTTATGAGTCTTTCTCACTCTTTTCATTTTATTATCCATGCTGCTGATCGAGAACAAATCAGTGTACAACTCTATTTGATTAATCGTAATGTACAAAGCAGACTTCGTATCAACTTCATTCTAATGCAATTTTAGCTACTCGCAGATTTTAGTTAAAGAACTACCATACACGATTTAAGACTAGAATCATAAGACTACTTTCCATGCAATACTTTGTTAGTGATGTGATAACAAGTTCTTTCTGGAGAAATTTAACGTAAAAAATAAAATTCCGCATAGAAGCCACAGTACTACAAAACTCAGTTAGTAGACAATAAAAATGACCCCGGGAAAAAGTGGCTTTTAAACTCTTCTCTTCACGAATATCGAACTGTGTCACTAAAACACAAAATGTGCAAACGAGAATAGCTCAGGACTACCAAAACTGAGGAGGTATTTGGGACTAAAAACAAACATTAAGTAAGACCTGCGGTAAGCATCAAATGAAAAATATGCTTTCATATTAACATGTGAATATGTCCATTTACCTTCCTATACCCAAAACGATTATTCAAAGAATTGTTTGAGAAACCAGTATGGTATAACTCTAATAGCTTTTTTATAATTTTATTCTTGTATTAGGGTTGCATAATCGTTGTATGATAAGAATCGAAAATCTGGGAGCATTTGCTAGCACCCATATTCCAGGACTTGATTGAGAAATGTCATAGTGAGAGCATGTTTCTAATGCCCTTAGGATGAGCATATTGAAAATGAAGTAGTGCACGGTAGATGGTAACACAAAGCTTTTTACTCTACAAAAGTTTTTAAAACTATCGTCTTCTTCCAGTCCTTGTCCCTCATCATCTACTAAGAAACATCGTCTAAATTAATTTAAACACCATGAGGTGACATATTATAGACTCCGTGTGTAAGACTCTCTCATTTTTATAAAAGCCTTTCTACCAACACCCCTGCATGTCAAGTGTTGCTCCAGGTTATGACGAGACTCTACACTATCGCTCTGAAACAAAAGGTGAATGAATCAAGAATGGAGACTAATTTCTAAATAGTTAGAAGAATGAGTCCTTAGAACAGCGTCGCTACATAGTCATAAAGTCAGATTTTAATATTTATTAGCATGTTTTATTATGTGATACTAATTTCTTCTTTCCTAATTTTACCAGATCGGTCCCGCTCCATCTAAAATCATTTGCAGCAGGGACACAATGGATGGTCGTAAGAGTGATAGGTACTATACCTGGTCCTATCCTTGTTGGATACTTAATAGACACAACCTGCATTAAATGGGAAACATTGTAAGTAGCTGATGATTATAGTAACAAGTTTATAGTCACTCGTTTCCTCCTTCATCGATTTATTAGACAAATTCATCCTCAAAAGAGAGATTGTTTTCTTTTTTGCTACTTTGCTTTCTACTGCATTTAGTTCGGTTTTTAAAATTAAGATTTAATTTGAAACTGCTGTGTCAATATTATGTATTCTACCTTTCGACACGAAGATCTAAAGGCAGAAATTCATAGGGAATTGACAGTAATGATAGGGTTTTCATCACTTTTACAATAGCACAATCCTGTTCTAGAACTGTGGCTTTATTAAAATGAATACTTTCTAAGCATTGTCTGGATACTTGTAGGTGTCTAAATCTATTTGTCTCCGTTTGTTCCTTTCTTATAGTCAAAATCTATATCTGATCGTATTATGATACTTAAAATGTATCTAAATTGTATTTGTTAACTTTGATTCGTTAAAATTTTTCCGTATATCATTATTGTCCTGTTCATCTTGTTCCTCCTGGACTCTGAATGTTAATTCATCTTCATTCATATAACAGGTGCTTGTGAAATGAATTGTCGATATATGCATATAAATGAGTCTTTCAGTTGAAAATGTGTGGCGAAATTCATGGGTGTATAAGTATAACATTCATTACTGATGGAAGCAGATGATACTTAAATCACTGGTTATGGACGAAGGCCTATCTCTCCTATAGTAAGGTCATCTATATCTAATATGAAGTGAGGGGATTAAAGCAGAGGTGGAAAGGAGACGAAGTTGGACATGACCCACTACACCTAGCTCGAGATGGTCGTAAAAAACTATCTTAAGAAGTTACTTCCAATAAGCCGTATAGGTGTGGTGTGGTGGTTTATTCGAATTGGGCTTTTCTTGTAAAAGCAGGAAATTTTTGCTCAGGGAGTTATACCATCGATACACTTTACAAAAATTCAAACAAAAGTTAAAGTCCAATTATCACCTGTTTGGCTTACAAGTTCCCGATCTAGAAGATTGAATGCAACTGGCTGTCTCATGCATCGGAGGCATCATTGAGTACCCAGGGGGATACTACCATGTGCCGTTGTACCCAACTAGCATAGAATCTGGCTATAATTTCTGTTAAAGGATAGTACAATGTATAATTTTTTATAATCAATCGAAAATATTCGAAGGGCCCAGTGAGCTTGTTTTATTAATCTGAGGATGATGGTTAAATCAATCCAAAATTCAATAAGGATATATTAGATTTGTATTGAAATTCAATCAAGAAGTAAACTACTTAGCATTTGCAAGGGAGGAAGAAAACTAAAATAGATGTACAAATGACTCGTTGCACTTACGCTCTTTTTTAATTTTTTCTTTAAAATCATCTTTCCTATTCAGATGTGACGGCAGTAGAGGAAGCTGTAAACTGTACGACCACAAGGATATGAGTATGAAACTTGCGGCATGCTTGCTGTCAGTTCGGTTCCTTGGCCTCATTTGCGTGTCTTTAGCATTAAGGTTTTTCAAAGATCACAGCGATTCTGATTACGATTTTGACAAGGAAAAGATGGAGGCAGTTGACACATAACATTTAAGAGTATCAGCGAAGAAATGCCAGTGAATCAGTTTGGAAAGGGAACACAAACTTCCTCATATCCGTCATTTTCTCATTCAAATTGAGACAGCAATGTACCAAATTCTCTTAAATTGGCACTTGAAGGAAAAGATGGGTGTCTGAGAAATTGGGTTTTATTTGACGAGAGAAAGTGCTTAAAAGTATAGGGGAAGGAAAAGACGTTCCAGTTTCTTAAAGGTGAACGTTTTGAATCACTTTATGAGGAATAGTAGAGAATATAAACGGCATACAATGTACTTTCCTCGAAAATGATCTGTTCAAAGACTGAATTCACAATAGATACGTCATTACGTAGTACTTCACGTTAGTGAAGCCAATTGTTGGTATAAAGCCAATCCAAGGACGACTGAGGGAGTCACTTATAGTAAAGTGTCTTGGCTGGGTTAATGCCAAGATACATTCCGGATTCGATAACCTGGTCACATCTACAGCCTCGGAATTATATCATCTCTTCGTTATTGAAGGACAAATATTCATAGTCGAACTTGAACGTCGGTGAGCTTTTTATCACATCAATTTAACATTTGTTGTATCAAAGAACAATCGCTCCGGACTCTGTAGTTTATACTAATATCGTTGTTTTGGTTTGAGTTTGTTTGTTACTTAATGTCAGAGAATATAATTTGTTTATTTTTCTTGGGCACGCCTTGTTGGTTTTCGTGTCGAAAGAACCTGGGTGGGTCACTAGCCGGGAGGACCCTTTGTGGCACCATGCCTTTTTGCAAGCAAGACAATGAGGTACCGATCGGTACTTCAATGAGACGTTTGCTATCATCAAACACAAAAGTGGAGACTAAAAATTTGAAATCATGAAAGTGAATGCAGAGGAGGAATCGACGGCACAAAGAGTGCAAGATTAATGTGTTAAGGTTGGGACTTTAGTCTGTTGGTATGATATCCAAGTCTAACTTTCCCATGCATTAGTCTGACTTGTAGATAATTATAATTATGGAACTTGTAGCCCGAGGGGACAATATAATGTTAAAGCAAATCTGTCTCCACTTCTTGTTAAAGTGTTCGAGCAAAACAAATAAGCAACTTTATTACGTCTTCTCTAACAACAATCGACTTTGTTTGCATAAATACCTCACTAAAAGTCACCACGCATGAACAAGACTGATCAACTTTACACACTTGGCAGTTTCTTTTGCCCCCGCACTTTTGTGTAAAGTTTTAAAGGAAAGCACTACCTTTACGAATAGAGGTGAGTCCAATAATTTTGAAATTAGACATGGACCACTCAACTGCAACTCTAAATTAGTTGTGTATCTTTTAAGCTGCAAGAAATGTAAGATGCAGTACGTAGGTAGCACAACCACAGCTTTTCGATTGCGCTATAACAACTACAAAGCTCAGTATCGCAGATTTTGCAAGAAGCAAAGGGGGGAAATAGACCAAAATACTGTTGTACCCCAGGCTAGTTTGTTTTCACATTTCAATGCCAATGATCACAAAGGAATGGAAGATTGGTCATTCCAACTTATTGATCAAGCGGAATCTGAGATTACTTTGCGCAAAAAAGAATCATATTGGCAGCATCGCCTTAACGTATTCACCCCCGATGGTCTTAATGAGAGGGAAGTAAATACCTTGGGTTAGACTCGGTTTCAGAGCTTCCCACTGCAAAGTGTACGTTGCGTGTTTTCGCACGTGGCTAGCAGGGGATAACCCCTGTT
>JAAAKL020015283.1:0-11559 GCA_010016065.2 Carybdea cf. marsupialis auct. non (Linnaeus, 1758)
TGAATATTATATATATATATACATATATATATATATATATATATATATATATATATATATCAACAAGTAGTATTTATACCATTAGAGTGATGAATACAATAACGTAGACCCTAATTCGAACTGAGCGAGCAGAGGTCTTTTCCTAAATATCAAAGATCAAATATTTAGTTTGCCCAAATCCAATGAGAAAATTGGGGTGTCAACTTGGAGGAAGGCTGCCATGACACAGAAACATTCAGCGCATAGGTAAATAATAATAATGAACCAAAGTACTTCGAGTAAATCATCCTAACTCAAGAGACCTTTTGCATCTAGTCACCTTCTTCACTATTGACACTGTGACCTTTCTAACATATGCGCTGACTTTTAATATTCCAGGGGAGGAGGGGGGCTCAAACATGAGAATTTTGAAAAATCCGGCACATCCCTCCTTCGTTTTATCTCTTCGTATTAGAAATTTATCAATCGTATACTAACAAAAAGGCTCAATTTGCTGCCCATTGAAATCTCAAAATGCGTTCATCTAAATTATATCTGAAACTATATGCTGTGATGTAATTTCCTGACTTTGACAGCAATTTATAATTGTTTTGTGTGAATGAAGACTTCGATTTCCGTACTTGACAGTTAATTGACATTGAAGTGTGAGAAGTAGCATAGCACTCATGACAATTGATGAAAATGACAACCTACTAAATACTGTATAACAAGTTGAAAACAATAAGAGCAGCTTGCTTAAAACCATGGGGACTGAGCCCCATGTAGCATTTCTCAGGGGGAGCTCGAGCCCCCAAGTCCCCACATAGTCAGTGCCTATGCTTTACAATTAAGATTCGTTTGCAAATTGTCAGAAAACTAACTATATCATCACGTCCACGCCTATAGTACGTAAAAAATGGAAAATCCACCACCACCCTTTTTAGGCTCGCGCCGCCACTGTCTACCAACGAAGATGCACTTCCTACTACAGTACGGGTACAACGTAAGAGTTAGAAGAGAGCATCAGGTGAAATTGATAACCCTAACCCAAGAAGGATCTACCTGCTATTTAGTCCACATTTTCTAATCTATTTTCTTTTTTAATGCTAACAGTAAAAATGCATTTGTAACTAAACCAAAATTTGGAAATCTATAGCCACCCTGTATAAACGGATTACTAGGAGGGGAAAAAAGGCTACTGTCTCGGTTTCGTGATCATGTGAGACGCATTCCAAAGCAATGTTGATACACATAAAATCTTACGGTTACAACCTCCAGCTCAACTTCATTAGTACATTAACAGTCAATTTCAAGGAAGGCGTAACTATTTTATTAAAATACTAAATATAGATTTGATGTCTCATATCACACAGATTTTCTGCATGCATTTTCAATCACTTCTTAACCCAACCGCTACTCTCCACAGGGGAAAGGGCAAGGTGGAATGATTCTTGTGGCTTTTTAACATCCTTCAGTTATACCTGGAATGTTGAGAATTTCATTCAGTTGCAGCCAAACCTCTGATTATGACATTTGAGCAATCGTCAGATCCATCGGAAACTGATTAACGCGTTGCGGAGATTTTAATGTCGAACATCTTGCATTATTTTGGGATTGTTAATCTTGTAGAGAGGAATTGTTATCGTTAGAGCAGAATTCGGCCTGCTAGCTTTATTGGTCCTTAGGACGTGCTACACTATGAGGCCTCTTCTTCAATATCGTCTTTTAGCAATCTCTCATTGTACCTCCAGGTAAGCAGAGAGGCATCCCCGGCGAAAACGTCAGATCCAAGGCTACCTGGGTTACTGGGTAAGGGTTCTGTATGCAGCATTAATATGAATGTATGTGAAGGTATTACTGTTGCCATACGCGGCACTAATACTCTTTTCACATGTACGACAAAGTAACGCACGTTCCGTCAAACGCCGTCCCCGACGTCGAAACTGGAAATCTTTTATTCGCAATACAGCATGAATAGCTGGGAGTGGAACGACTTTGACCCTTTGAGGCGGGGTCACCACAATAATCTCATCAGAAACAGCCTGGTTTAGTTTCTACTTTGGCCAGGAACAAATAGTACATAGTCCTCCCAAATAGTGATAAATGACACAGTGAATTCCTCCAGACGTGACTACTGCTGCATGCCATCTTTAAAATTTCCACCGTTTAGCTCAAGACGCAGCTTTTCCAACTGCTTCTATTTAGACGCTGTAAAACGCAACTGCGTCGTCAAAGCTCACATGTGAAAAGGAAATTAACGGCTTCTTGAGGACGGAACGCACATTTAGTGCTACATGTGAAAAGGGTGTAAGCATGATGTTTTAATGGGTTGAGACTACGCGCCAAGAATCGCCTTACGTATCTGATTATATATTTGATTGCGTATTGGAAGTGGTTGCATGCAACAATTAACGAGGAGTCCCCAAATGGATAGGGTATTCATTTTGATAACAACATCCTGTATATGTGAAGTAACAGGGAACAGTGGAGTAAAGGCCACCGAAGCGGCGTTGCACAACTCTGCATTATGGGGTTTTTTGGGTACTAGCTACAACCCTGCTGGGACTGGACACTTTACACGTCGACATCGATTACATAGCAAAAATGGTTGGGTTTCCCAAACGTGAGGATGACGTAACGCTGATTCTAAACTGCACACTTATAACAAATCTTCCCTTCCCAAACTTTGTGAACACTTCCAGCCTCTCATCAGCAACGGGGTATCCCCAGTCTGCCTCGTACGGGGAGTGTAGGTCTGAGTGTGACAAAGGCACGATACTTCCCAGTACTTAAGTAGGCCTCCACTGGTCCGTGGTTTTAAGTAAGACAGTACCAAAATCTAACTCTAACGCTCTTTCCTCCCTCTGCAATCTCTCATCGTGCCCCATGATAAGCTCTTTTCTCCATCTACACCCCCTTATCCAAGTATATCCGTTTCGAACCCCGTGTTTCCACAAGCAACCTAGTCACCCACTCAGGCAAATTCTGTTAAATTCAGCCTAATAAGGCTATCATTTTGCCCATTCATGGCACATTGTTTACCGCTAATTACTTACATCCAATCCTAAATTCTTTCTGATTGCGATCACTAATTACACATTCTCCAACATCCTATCTGCTTTAAACAAGCTGCTATTCAAAGTCGTTGATAAACGTTTTCCATCTTTACCTCAATAGGAACGGCGAAAATAACCCAACCTTGTGCAATCGGCTTGTTATCCTTAGCATCCATGAGAAAATGTTCTGTCCCTTGCTTTAGATAACTGCTTACTTTTGTGTTTTTTTTGCAGGGGATTCCATGCGACCGTCGAAGTGTTTTGTTAATCACCCTTTTGTTTTGAAGAACTTTGTCAAAACATTCCCGGCTTTCCTGCTCTTGAAACAAAGTAGAGCATGTAATATCTAGCCCGGGAAGCAATTGTGTTTATTATGATTGCTTTATATCTTCATTGACTTGAACACTGAACGTCCTAACATTGACGAGTTGTTGATGATGAGAGCAACTTCGCTACACAGGAGTCCCCCCCTTCTACATTAGAATGCGAAGAATGAAAGGGGAAAATTTTGAATTTACCAGCCAAATGAATGAAAACAGCAGCTTACGCAAACTTAAAAACGTTCAAAAAATCAGGATTGAGTGTCCCGTACCTATTCGAAGCAGTTGAAAGGGGCTCGATGGGTGGCGGTGGAATAACTCAAGAAGTATTATTCTGGGAGAGCCGAAGAAACTTAGATCGGTACATACATATATACAGCAACACAACTGCGCCACCTTTTGCTTAACAGTCACCATTTCAGGAGCAGTTACATGTTTTAACCGGGGTTAAATATGAGATCTTCAGTGGAGTATCCTATACACTTCAAAGGGTATTTGAAAGATTGGCAGTTTGGGGGAGGCGTAGGCCTACCAAATCGGAATTAGTTTAAGCCCCACTCTTTCTAGCAAACAGATATAAACAGAAAGTAGCACGTGCTCCCGTAAAAATATGACGAGGATTCAAAGAATGATTACCGATATAAATAAATACACATGTACCCAACGCATAAAAATATTTCACAGTCGATGTCATGTAGTACAGGTTTTGCGGGCAATAGAAGCTGCAAAGGTATTTTCCAAGAAAACTGACAGCTGATCTTCCACGTTTGCTTGAAATATATCTCAAAACATTAGGAACTGATCAGAACTCAAACCATACATTTCTATTTATCATCGGTGACAATCGCGACCAGAAAACATCATAGATCATTGAAGCCAATACTGGAAGCAAAAAGTTGGGGTCACGCTGACATGCAAGATCTGCATAGTACATTAATGCATGACTTAAATAAATATGGTTACATACCATATCCATGTGCAAGAACAGTGCAGCAAATCACTGTAACAAGCTTGATAACTCCAGCCATCCTATCCTGCGCGCCAAATCCAGAGAAGGCAAGTGAAACTCCAACTATTTCGATTTCAAAACAATTTGCTTTCCTTGTTTCCTTGTGCAGATCTGCCCTTCCAAAGGCAAAATTGCAAAACAGATTTATAGGTCAATGGTTTACCCTGACTGTAATTGTATACCGTGGTATCCCTATCTGCTCTGCCTCTTGTCGTGCTCTTTTGTCAACCTGGCTTCAAGGGTGTTTGAACTTTAAAGCAAACGGAACAATAGAGCTTCTTTTTAATTCGACAAGGCTTAAAACCCCCTGCTTACGTGGATATCCAGATCTTGAACACTAGGATAGCAAAAAAATAACGCCAATTAACGTTGCTCTTCGATTCTGCTTTTTACCTATTCCAGTCAGTTCCTCTTTCTACAGTTTCCACAGCCGTTGTGCGTATGTATGAAAATCGAAAATATGAGATGGCTCTGAACGTTTGCTTGCCACGGTCAAATCTAACTAATCAACTTAAAATTGACCAGCCTGTCAAATCTTGACTGGCATGCAATCCCTTCGATTGATCGATGTGACCAACAAACTGAGGTCTCATAGAAGATCTGAAATAATGTTTCCAAATTACACGCATCAAAAAGCAGTCAGGATACCGTTCTATTATTGCTTGAATGCTAGTCGCACAGTGCTGTGAGAACAAACATGTGCAAGAAGGTGAACAATAAAATCTCTGAGGTTTTCTCCAGCTATCCCAGTGCTAAAACCTCAGCATGAGTTGGAATACAGGATGCAAGGCTACAATATAAGAAGGCAAATCTTCACGTCACGCTAAAGACAGGGGCAATCTCAGCTTCGTTGTGGCTTTGTTATCTTTACTGATTTACATTGTTGATTTATGTCATTCTGGCGTCTGATTTTGTTTGTGGAACTCTTGAGCCAGGTATAATTTGTTTAGAAAGCGCGCACGTTTGCTCTCTCTTATTTACGTAGTCTATGCAGACTACATGACATTTGATGTTACCAAGACAACACGTTGTTTTTTTCTTGTACCAAGGGACGTCCATTATGTTGCATATTTACGATAGTGCATCTTTTCCGCCTATCATTGCCTCCTTTTCAACAGTTTTATCGATGATGGTCGATGATGCACACATGAGTACCACAAGTGCAAGGAAGCCTGACCTTCACTTGTCGGATTACAGAGTTCAACTCGTCAGCTTTCAAGTGGTTGTTTTAATGGGGTTAAAAACGAAGAACTTTCAAAATCAACGTTTAGATGCCAGGTCAGAATCTAGGCCTTTGTTAGTGTAAACTCAAACCTTAAGCCAGTGCCTATAATATAGTTATTCAACCTTTAAGAGGAACTAGGGTATCCCTAATACTACAAAAACTCAATTTTGAAGAGACGAACTAGGGTACCCCTAATACTGTGAAAGATCAATTTCGAAGAGACGAACTAAGGTATTCCTAATTCTGTGAAAGATCAATTTTGAAGAGACGAACTAGGGTATTTCTAATACTACGAAAACTCAATTTTGAAGAGACGAACTAGGTATTCCAAAGAACGTACCTTCGATTAAAATTACATGCTAGCATATAACCATCAATAGAGTCAGATCTGATAGTCAAAATTACAAGCATCATCTCTTTTTTCATAAATAAACCTGTTTGGTAAATTTACTGTTATTTAGGATAGTTTCAATATTGAAATCATTTCATATTAAGGGCCTCTGGCTGAGGGACTACCATTGTTCTTCTTAGTAGCCATTGTAGACGCGAATAACTTTCACGATGTACTGCTCGTTTGCTCTACTGCGCGATGCAGCTCGTGCAATGGCAAAACGACCCTCAATGGTAGTCCAAAGTACGCTCCAACTCTTTATTTGTTGTTCAGTTCGTTGGTGGTTCTACAGTCTATTTAAGGTAGTTTTAACATCGAATAAGCAGACCCCTCTGACTGGGAGACTCCCAGATTTGTTAAATATAGGCTCTACTTGGCGATTATCTTACACAAACTTTTCGATATCACATACCCCCCATTCTACAGCTTCTCATCAACCAATGTATCCACCTCTCTGCGTTTTCTTGTTACGATTTTATAACAATATCTAAACAAATCAGCAGGATTAGCAAACCTCCCCAAGGACGACATTTATGTCGGACGATTGCTGCAGCGATCGTGGTTACGCATGTGCAGTCTCTCCACATGCAAAGCTCAAAGGCGATCGTCACTAGCATTGTTTCTAAACTTTGGCCAATAAGAACTGTGTAAGCCAGTCTCGCATTAATAAGATCGCCAGGCGAAGAGCACGAAGCCAACAGGGTGCACGGGGGAAATGCCCGCCCAAATTGCCACGACAAACCGTAAATTCCTTTAAAGTTGGGCCAACCCTCTGATCAATTGTGTCCATGGCGTACTATATCACGCCATGATTGTGTCTCATAAGCATCGATGTTGCCTAATGGCCTCCAAAAATGCTTCTCTGTCTAATGTGGTGGCGACATACTCTCCATCGTTACTACTTACTTTTTATGCTGTGGAGGTTTTACAGGCAACTCTTGGTCATTTGCTAACAAAATATTCAAAATGTTTTGCAGATTAGAAGCCGTCGCATTGCTGTTCGCCACCTGATTTGAAATTGAAGAGGCCAGAAAGAGGCTGCGAAAAAATCGTCGGACGAAAAGAATAAACCATTTCTACTTTTCGTCCCGCGAATTATTTCGCTGCAGCTTTAAACCTTCTCCTATGCGGAGGGAAAGTGCGACGTCACGATTTGGAAAATGTTTGCATTATGGAAATGATACTCAATTTTCATGTTGCCCTCATAGTAAGTACATCAATGGCCAAAATTGAAGGTGTTGCCCTTTTCCAACACCGACATATCAGCTTTCAAAGTTTAAAACTCTCTAACAAAACTTTATTATTTAATGCTGGTTCCTAACGTAAGGAACCAAGGAATATTAACAGAGTTTTGACCAGAGATTTTTGAACTTCAAATGCCTGTAGCGTAGACACTATACACTGCAGGTCTGGTATTTAGGGAAACATCCTATTCCATGGTAGCCTTTAGATAACTTGAGTCAAAACTTAATATTTCCAAAGCTTTTGATTTGTGACGTAATCACTTTCCCTCCGCATTTCTTGTGACATACAATAAAACATCCAGTAATAGCTTTGTTTCTTGAAACGTACTCAATAACAATTTACTAAGAGCGAGCAATGGTAGATCTAGAGTTACAATGAAGGAACTGGACATAGGCAAGGGTGAATGCACCACATAAGTGATGCCCTAGATTATTCTATAATTAGCTAATCTACTTCCAGAACCTTCATCCCATCTCACCTATCTGAATTCGTGAATTCGATGTGTCGAGATTTATTGCCCAGCAAAAAGATAGGCGATTTAGGCTTTTTAGCCCTTTGACGTACCAGGCCCTGGTAAGTGATGCTTACTAAATCATTTCCCTTCCCATAACAACCACAACAAAGTTATCACTTTTGCCTCCCCATTTCTCCCATGAGCCTGATGTTACTGAGACACGATGACATTACTGTTACATCAAAATCAAAGAAAAAGAAATATTCCAAGGATTACAAGTCAGCCTCTTTTACCCTGGATCTCGATTACACGGATTTCTGTTACATACGAACAGACTGTTTTAGACTCGAATTCTTCCTGGATTCTGATTATCTGCCCTTTCGTAAGAACATGCTTTACTCAACAGTGCGAATTCATTCAGGTGATTCATTATTCATATATTCGATTATCTGGACTATTTTGACTCTCCTTCAATTGAGGTCCCATTTTATAGGTCAATCATTCTAAATGGTAAATTGGGCAGGATGTGGTTGCAGACGAAGGCTTTTTAGATACTGGGGCATTCTATAAGGGTGCTCAAACGGTTTAAATGGGTTCGGAAGCCTCAAGGTCCCAAAAGCTTCCGAAATTGAAGCGTGAATTCGGGTGATTTCGAGGGCAGTGGATACCCATAGTAGATACTTTTCCAGATACCCCCCCCCCACACACACACCATTATTTTCAAAACTGCACTGAAAAAGAGTAACCCACCACCTTTTCCAGATACTCCCCACCATAACCTTAACCGTAACCCTAACCGTAACCCTAACCGTAACCCTAACCGTAACCCTAACCGTAACCCTAACCGTAACCCTGACCGTAAACCTAACCGTAACCGTAACCCTAACCTAGGTGGTGGGGGGATTCTGTCTTTAAATGAGGCAGTATGGGGGTATCTGGAAAAGTACCCGTATGGTATATTAGGGAACACGTTTCTAATATCGACGAAAGCCGAAAGCATACACACACAAACATACACATGCACGTATATCTATCTATCTACCTATAGATACACAGACGCGCAACTGAAATAAGGACGTTGGGTTAGAAATCAATGCGATGGTTTGAATTGGTTGTGCTTGTTTGAACACTCTCGAATTGGACCTGAGGCCCATCTAAAATATATGCGTTGCTCAGAATGCTCTGATTTCTACCAAAAGTGATATTTGGCCTCCTCCCTACCTGCTGCTTCTGCTTTGCTAGTTGACAGCTTCATATCTGTTGAAAATCGATGTTGACAGGAGCTACCTATCTCCGGGTTCTCTAACTTTCTTTTGTTATACAAGGATTTATCTGTCAAAACGCATGACACCTTAAGGGAGACTGCAAAGAGTATAAACACGTACATAAGTTTGTCCCCCAAATTCATAAATTCAGGAATACAAATACAAACTGTCAAGCAGTTTGGTCGAATTAACAAACAACGTTTTTTCCCTCTCTTTCCCCTTGTTGCAATTTGGGTCATAATATATATGCCCATTTGATGATGGCCTTGATAAATGGATATTAGGTCACGTGCTTGGAATGTTGTAAACTTTGCAATGCACCATATTTGTCAGCTTTGTTTCCATGGCTTCAATGTGTGGGCCTTCAATAGTAACAGTGCTCCCGATCTCACTGCTTCTCCATTTTACCTACCACGTATGCCAAAGTCCCCTATATTCATCTACATACCCTAACAGCATCCTAGTACTTCTCAATAATTTGGGGGGCTTTTAGAAACGTTGTACATGTAGGAGACCGTGAAACTATGTAAGGGTTGTCCATAAATTGCCCTAGAATTGCGCTATTTCCGTTTTCTTGGAAATGGGACGCGAATCGACCGAGGGGTACACCACATCCGAGAAATCCTGTTTAATTTCCCATATTGCATTATTGTCTTGACAGACATCTCTAAGAAATCCGATCGTTTCGTCGGAATTCCCGTACGAATTGTGTGGTTACTGGTTTACCGATCGGATTTGACGGCAATCTTTGCTCTCTTTCCCAAATGTCAAGTTATTGGCGGAAATCCATCCAGGTCGCATATCCCTACGACAAGTTTGGAAACATCAATGAGGCGGTAACGCAAGGCACGGGGGCGCTTACCTTTACAACACTCTCACCTGCCCTCCCCTCAACCCTTCAACGAGGCGTCTTTTTCCCTACACAAAGATCCCAAAGCCAGCATTCAGGGCATTTATTTTCGTTTTTGAACACTTCGTTACATACTCCTATCACAAAAATAAATCTTTTCCAGGTACATATAACATTCACAATACCAGCTTTCCAAAATAAGGATCTAGCGCTTTAAAATTCAGTAATGTAAAAGTTGACCTGCGTTTGTGAGCACCGTCTCTTAATTTATGTAAGTCCCAAATCAATGTGTCACTTAAGTGGTATTTACAAATAATATGATGCCTTTATTTCTTTGAAATTACATATTTATAACTTATCACGATAAAACCCAGTGTCATTCTATAGATTTCTCCTTCAAATAGGATCCCCATATGCCATTTCCTGGAATCTGTTCATCCTAGCTCATCAGGTAGTTTAAATCTTTGAAGTACTTAGAAGACGATTATGATTCGACTCTCAGAGATTATCGCATTCCCCACAGTTGAAATCTGAAAAGGTGTGTCAAGTAATAATCTTCTTGCTAAGAAACACCATACCCATTTTTACAGTCGTTATGCGTTTCCTCCTCTTCTTAGCGTCACAATAACAATATGACAACAGCAAGATTTCAAGTCAGTCCCTCGCAGAGCGCATGTCAAGCATTGCTATCACTCTTTATTCTTTCCGAGAGAAAGAGCGCAAACAAGAAGCTGAGTCAGGTCAAACTGTTTTCCTTCCAGCAGTGATTCGCCTCATGAGCGGTTAGCATTTCCAAATCCGCTACCAGACATTTCAGAAGTTAAAAACAGACCGACTTTTCATTTGGAGATTATCTCTGATTTACCTCAACTTTTTACCTTCACGGCTTTGTCTCATAGGGAACCCGCAACACTGACAAATCATCTGGAGTCAATCTATAATGTTGTGGGGGTGAGAAAAGCTAAAATCCAAGATTTTCTTGTGATCTACATCCAGAATTTAAAAATCTGACAGAATATAGGACGGACCGTTCCTGGATTTTTATAAGAGTAACATAAAGAAGGGTCACATGATCATTTTGGAGAAATTTAAAACGAGGGCTAAATCACAGGTGCTAGGCCATGGGCATTAAACAAGGGACAGCATTGAAATGCGGGTGCCTCAAGTGTTGATAGCTATGACTCTCGTCGCGTTCATCTCCTTCGTGAACCTCTGCAACAGCACACAGGTTTATAAGGAAGGTTCTATGACGTCATGCGTTCCAGTGCAATTTAGCGTGATCATACTGCTGGGTTTCTAGAAGTGCTGCTCTTGCCGAGTATGTCTGTTTCCCATTAATACTCTTATTTACACGTTGGTAGTTTTGGCAGGTGCATATTTTTCGCTTGTTATTGAGGTGCCCGTCCCCGACGACGGAGCATTCTTTGTGCCACATTCTTTGTGCCACATTAATTGCGCCACATTCTCTGTGTCACATTCTCTGTGTCACATTCTCTGTGTCACATTCTCTGTGTCACATTCTCTGTGTCACATTCTCTGTGCCTCATTCTTTGTGCCACTTTCTCTGTGCCACATTCTTTGTGCCACATTCTCTGTGCCACATTCTCTGTGCCACATTCTCTGTGCCACATTCTCTGTGCCACATTCTTTGTGCCACATTCTCTGTGCCACATTCTTTGTGCCACATTTTCTGTGCCACATTCTCCGTGCGACATTCTCTGTGCCACATTCTCTGTGCCACATTCTTGTGCCACATTCTTTGTCC
>JAAAKL020015284.1:0-11559 GCA_010016065.2 Carybdea cf. marsupialis auct. non (Linnaeus, 1758)
CTCTCCTTGGCACACTGCAAGATAAATGTCTACAAATAGATTAAAAAGCCTTAAGAGAACTTGTTGACAATGTTTCGGACATTTAAAGAGAATTTATGCGGAAGATTCCGTTGTGAGATTGAATTTAGTGCGGCCAGGGCGAGCGAAAGATCCTTTTTGCTTTGTTTTACTGGTCAGTTTCAAACAAATTAAATAAAGCAAATGTGTAATCGAGTACATGATTAGAATATAAAAATTGAAAGAAAATTTTTTCTAATATTGAATCATTTCCTTCAAAAGCATCTAAAGCTTTCTACAATGGCTTAAAATATGTATTTATCAGTACCTGCATGCGTTACGGAGGTACAAACTATACAAAGGGTACATCTACGACCGTGAGGGGACAGGCAGAGCAATGCCTAGAGAAGCATCAGTGCTTTTTCTTATTATCATTTCTGTCTGATGAGACTTTGTCATTGCTCATACGGTCACATGCACTTCACACAGTGAAGCTACGTTACCATTCCCGTATGTGTCATGGCTTCGGTCATTTCAGTTTCCGAACATAGTCAATTTGTGTCTCAAACATTCTGCTAAGTCATGAATCATCTGTGCTGTAGTCTCCTTTTACCAAAGCAGATTTTCTTGTATGTCAATGGAGACTTATCATAAGAGTGCAGAGAGAGGGCAAGCTGCAGAACATATTCAATGAAGACACGTTTTAAATACAGCGGTATGGCAGATTTTCAGTGGATCATGGAGCGTCAAGTTGGAGTTACTTTTCTTACTACGTACATAAATGGCAGCAATTCACATGGTGTTCAGCCTAATCTTTCGACAGGGAATCCGTACAGCATTCGAGAGATTACGTGGATGTATTATCAACACCTTCAAATGCTTATATATCGGGTAAGGAAATTATTTGACTTTGTCTAGTTATGAAGAAACATTAGAGGCATGTAACTAAGTACAGCATCAAGTTTCTAGCATTGATAAAGAACAAGAAGTAAAAAACATCATGATAGCTAGCGTATGTTATGCAAAATAGGAAGCGGAGTGCCAACTGACGTAAAAAGCTAGGAAATGGCACTGACGGATTCTTGTGGCGGGGGTAGAGGGGGACGGCGAAGGCAAAATTTTATTTTTCAACAAGTGCTTTGCCATTGTTTTACACAATTAGGAATAAATTTTAAAATCGTTGTAAATATCAACAAAGTAATTAAATACTATTACAGACATTGGCTTGTCTTAGAAAACGACTTCTGGAAATTTATGAATGACGCAAAAACCATTTTCTATTTCTGAAAAAAAAGTTATTAAGGCGAAGGCAAAATCTTATTTATCAACAAGTGCATGGCCATTGTTTTACACAATTAGGAATACATTTTCAAACCGTTGTGAATATCAAATAAGTAATTAAATATGAAGTGACTATTTGACCGGCAGCCGGTCACGCCTAAGTGAAATCTAAATGACCGGCAGTCTATATTACGCATGTGCGAATGCAGATTGACATTTTAGCGCCGGAAAAATCTGCAAATGGCGGGACTTTACTGCAGTCTCTAAGCCAACTGTAAGCTGACTTTGTCGAGTGTTAGGGTTAGGGTTAGGGTTAGGGAAGGCAAGCTATTTTCTTCTTCTTGAGTTTTGGCGGCAATTTCATGCGCATGTGTAATATAGACTGCCGGTCATTTAGTTTTCACTTAGGCCTGACCAGCTGCCGGTCAAATAGTCACTGCCTTTAATGAAAAGTTGAACAAAAATTTCAATAGATATAATGTATTTAAAACTTTTGATTATTTATAACAATCCTTGTTTGATACTTTTGTGTTACTGTTGCGTACAAAATTGTGCCGTTCTAAGGACCTGGTGACAAAGCAGGCTGTTTTATCTTATTTTTTCTCAATGAACCAGCCTCAAACAAGGTGTTAAGTCACACGATGTCTGGAACTACAAAGGCAAGATGGATTTAGGGTGCTATGAATGAATTTGAGTCAGACGTAAAAGTGTTTAGGCCAATGTAAATATAGCAATAAGACAATATTGAGTTTCATAGACGTGCAGCTAAAACGAAGGCCCTGCCGTCGCAGAAACCCCTTTTTATTCATGGAACTACAAAGACATTGCAATAAAGCCACGTTTGATTTGCTATTCTAAAAGATGGAAAAAGTGATCTAGAACAAGGAGACAAAACTTCTTAGAGCACTTCTTATGATAATGACTGCAGAGGATCAAAATTAGCAACATCGCGTCGATGTGACGGACTTTAAAACGTAGAAGCAAGGTGGAATCTAGTTTGAGCCAATCGCCTCTGACCCTTCTAGACAAGAAATTGCGTATCCAGTTCGAGGACCTTAGGTAGGTGCTCTCCACCTGCTCAAAAATACCTCTATACATGAATAACTAAACACTAATTTCAGTGCTTTCCTCACATACCCATATAGTAGTAACAAATTGATGAGAGTGCTCAAATCTTGCAACAGTAGTTCATTCATCAAAAGATAGTAAATTTGTGTACGTGCAAATGATTTCGGATATCAGGTTAACCTATAACCGATACAAATACCAAGCTTTACATGTAGAAGATTTCCCTATAGATTGATTTGAAACACAAAAAATTGAGGGAAAAGCAGTGGAAAATTGAGAAAGGCCAGACTTTATCCACTTCTTTTATGCCGCAAATTTCGTCTGCTTATCCTTCCCAAACAGCGGACTAGAAGACTGATTGATGGATAGCGTTGACCGCTTACATAGTTTCAACATTTCTTCAACACTTCAACGCTTCTTTTCCACTTCACTTCACCACCAGTGAAAAATAAGACCAATGAACTCATCTTAGTTCACTTTACCCTGTGTTGGGCTCACCTGTAAAACAAGTTGTAATTACAAATACCATGCCCTTGGCATCCTACATTAAAGTCAGTGCGTGTACCTAATTGATTCTACCCCGAAAATTGACAATTAATCTATGAGAAAAACTAGTTAAAATGACGATCTCATAAGGAATAGGTTGACCTGTTATTTTGACAAATTTCTTCGCGGCTTACTTCCAATTTTAGAAAGCAATTTCAACACTTAAATGGTTTGCTTCTATTTAGGGAACAGCAGGATGCTAATGGCCCTCTTAGAAACCTGCTTGTTGATGTTCACAGCAGTATTGACAGTTAACTCATATAAACAAACAATTGCACTAAATTGAAATGCCCTTAGTAGAATTCGTTTGACCTGGTACATGGTCGATAAGACGTTTGTCAGAAAAGAAACTTTCAAAAACATTTTGGGATGATAATGATGCTAATTCCCATTTAGCATCGATTCCCTGAGCGTAGATTGAGATGCTTATCAGGCGGTATTGACTTTTTGCCAGCAGTTACGATCGATAAAAGTTTAACTACTACACACGTTCTTCACTACACTTGATGAGCCTGTTGACATAGATATATAAATAGTCAAGTAGAAAATTTGTTGCATTTAAAACATAAAATGAAATCAAAAGAAACAACAAAAGCCGAAAAATAAGGACCTAAAAGTTAATACGTTAATTGGCACATTTTTCACAACAAAACATTTTTTCCAGGCATCTCTCGGTAGTTAGCTACCATTGATGAAATTTTTTCACTATTCTTATATTGTAGAAACACTATATAACATAGCTTCCATCCTCTCTTATCAAATTGATGAGAGTATTATTATTAGTATTATCAAGATTTTTATCCCATGGTCACTCTTAACTTACCATTGTAATTACACAAGTTGTGTTTAGTTTCAGTGTTCTCCTAAAGAGGATAAAGCGAAATGTCACGAAAAATTAAATAAATATTTTTTTTTATTATTTAATATAACTATGTCTAGAATTTCAAGTGCAAACCAAGTATATGTGTAAAAGTTGAACCCTCAACAAAAGTTATTCTGGGATACAATCCGACAATAACCATTCAAGACTTTCTATTATCAGCACGTCCAGACCCCATACTATGAGAAATTGTTGATATGATTAAAATGTCACCCAAATACTTTTAATTACTCCTTATTGTGTATAATGTAAGTTTTCACGATGCCGATAATCTGTTTAAGCATAGTTATATAACTGAAGTCAAAGAGAATTCGAACAACCACTGTAATTAGTTATATAATGACTACAAATTTATTTATCATCTGTCTTCATATCAGTATTTTCTACCCAAACGTGAATACATACTTATGGGAGTATTTAATGACAATCTATCTTAGCGTAGAAACAAAATATTGAGATGAATAAACATGATAAATAGAGATGACAAATAGACCTTTAGTTATCTAAATTTAATCAATGCCAACCAGGAGGATTAAGGGAGGCCTGTGTTACTTTATAAAATAAAAGTACACCCAATGACTAAAGTGTATGCTATATTCACAAATAGCTACTACTACTAATTTCCGTGCCAGTGCGAGGATTTACGTATATGTTGGCTGCATGGCTGCATTTACCAATTTAAGGAGCTTGTTCCTTTTCATATACGCCAAGCATCAACTTCTGTATGGAAGTAGCCACACTGGGTTCCAATAAATACTGCGTCACTAAAGCATGGTGACTCAGCACTCGCTCGAAAGAGCCAACTGTGCAAAAATGTACTTAGGCGACCGTTTTTGTATCATAATCATAGCTAAGTCTACTTTTTATCTGCCTGTTTTGGAATCAGTCCACATAAATCTAACAGAAACAGCTGCTTTGCCGATAGAAAGAATCTGTCTCTTTTTTACTGGTCCTATTCAGTTAACTACATGGTTCTACGGACACTGATTGACCAAAACTACACCAATCAGCCAATCCAAGTTCTATTTTAAATACACAGCTGGGCATAACTTTCATTCCTTCCTATTCGTGTTCTATCCTGATGACTTTGTAGTCAGATAAGTCTTGGGCGAAAAAGATTTTAAGTAAAAACGTTGTTTCACTCTTTCGCGATATTTTCCTTTTAATGTACCATAAACTATACTATCAAAAATAATAACTGTTGCACTATATAAGGCATCAATGATAAAACAATCTACAAAAGAGACGAAAGGGACGTTCATTGGATAGCGTGGAGCATTACAAAAGGCTATTACACATATCAAACAATAAACGTAATCAACGATCAAAATAACTTATACGAAATCAAGCCATTGCTAAAACTTCATGTTACAAAGCGCCTTATATGCACAATTTCTGGATGTAGTTTTTACCTATGTGTTTATGTTATACTCAATTTACTGTTAGTAACTACTTGGACAGCTTCCAATGCCTGGTAGTATACATTACTACATTGCAAAATTACTTCATAAAACTCAAGTACCTTAGCCTAGTTTTATCATGACTGGCAGATCATAGTATAGCATCTGCATTTTTGGTATTAAACAAAAGGCAATTTTGTGGAAAATATCAGTAAACAGCCCAAAATATAAACTGTGCAAATGTTTTTATTTAAAAACATTTGTATAAAGAAATGTTTTTCACACTTTCAAACCATCCATTTTCAAATTTCTAGTTAACAGCAAATAAAACGATATCATTGGTTGAGATATTAATTTGAAACTTGAAATCTGCATCGTGCGACAATGGACGAGCGACTCAATAGCCCAGGTTTCTGGATGTCACATCGACAAAGTAGTAAAACGTTTTCATATTTCAAACCATAGTAAGATTCCGCAGCGAATCTTAATAATAAATTAATAATAATTAATAATTTATTATCTTAATAAATTTTAATATTTCATCGGTAGGTACTTTAGCAAATGAAAGGTAATCAGATAGTCAAACACGTTGAAATAGCCTAAGCTAATACCCTTCATGAGAATGTAGAGGTCGTTGATATCGGAATTATTCAAATACTTTTCAAGATACGATATTGACAAAATAAAAGACGTTTATTTTAAGAAATTAACTTCAAACGCAGTACAAAAGTTGAAATAATTGAAGTAAAGATAGATCTATCACTCCAGTAATTTCGATGCCGATACTGATGCTGATGCTGATTTAATTGCAACGATAGACTTATTACATTGGTAGTGCAATTTGACTACTCGTTTCTCCCTTTTTGAAGTAGGGAGAATATAATAAATAAAGAGGAAAGGATCTGGGCTTTCTGGATTGCTATTTTATGAGACTTGTCCTACTTCAACATTCATTCTGAATATTTTTTAACAGTAAATTTCTTTCCATAGTGTTATTATTTATACTGTCTAAGACATATTGCACTTGCTAAATGTATATTATCAGCACTTCCTCTTCCTGTGATCACAAAACTTTATTTGAATAACTAATTACCAGTGAGACACTAACACACTATATCTGCCCACTCATTGATTATTCTTAGCTTAACAAATTTTTTTTTTAAATTTTCGTGCACTTTAATCAAGTTTTTACATGTATATGTAATAAACAGTGTTGTACGATAATGTAGCTCATGCCTGAAGAACTGTAAGAGAAGTGATCAGAGATCCTCCAACAAGTAAATCAATACGGAGCATTATATTTCTGCTTGCTGTATCTGACTGGCTCTAACTTCCGCTGATCACTACAACAATATTACAATACTAATCGTCAAATACAAACCTACTCTATGCTTTTCATTATTTCACAAATATTTCTTGATTATTTTTCTTTTATCTGGAGAAATAGTGCTACTACATGTAGAATGCTGGCATTTTCAGCAAACTTCGTAGGTTGAGCATGGTTACAGATAACACGGAACTTTGCAGTTGTCTTTAGCCTCGACAACGACGTGCTTGATAGAGAGGCTATGTGAGTGCGATTGGTTTAAATTTAACACGGTATGTTAATCGAGACCTGCTAGAACATAAACAGAGACTGAATATTTTATGAGAAAGTTTGCAGCTTACTCTACAAAGTCATGCCATATCACTTCTGTAACGTAGCAGGTTACAACAACTGCAAAGGTATACGCAAGAACGGTGTAAAGTAACCTCGCTTAAAGGAGGTCACTTTAAATTCAACTCCTTTCCAACGAAAAGCAAAACTGAGATCAGAAAGAAGTAGATAAGAATGGTTAAAAGAGAAGGAAAGCGGGAACCGCATATTTCTTCAGTCTGTGTTTGTACAAAACGATCGAGCCATGCCAAGTGAGTGTGGTGTGTATGCAAACAGAAAAACACGAAACTGATGCAAACAAATGTGTGCTTTACGATGATAGTGACAATAAGTCACTCACGTTGTCTTCCTATATGGCTTCTAACATTGCCACAATGCATGACTCAAGCATAAGTGAATACCCCCCATCCCCCCTTCTCCGCCAATAGCAACAAGTTAAGTCATAATTATGAGATCTGTAACATAAAACTAGAGGAAACGTAACCTTAGCAGAAACAGTAACTTGATTGTAAGATTTGGACAAATTGCGAGATTAACTTTTTAGAGAAGTGGGACATGTGCCCTCGAGCCCACCTGGATGCCCACTGTAGGTAATTTTAGTCATCCTTAGGCATTGATCGGGGCTAGCTTAAATATCCTCTCCAGAAATCTACCTATACGGACTTTTTCTGTCATTTTAACTCCTTTAACTGCGTTCATCTCAAAATGTCACGTTATCACAAGATGTCACGGTGGGGCTAAATTTTTGTAATCAAAAACAACCATCTGGGATACAGTTGCCTTTACTTACTAAACCATTGACTGGATTTAAGTCTTATCGACACAACTCAGAATTTCGTGCTCTAGATGCTAGGAAGAAATGCTGTCAATAAAAAACTACAAACAAAGCTGTCAACCCCATTTGGCCTCCCGGGACCTAATGCCGGGACTGGATCGGAAGCGAATGTAACAAACTGTATGGTATTCTTTATACCCTTCCCGGGTTAGATAGAGTTGGCAATAATTTTGACTGTAATATTAAAAGGTCCAATAGTTTCAAATCAGGGTATGGTTTCATGATAAAGTTGTTTTCCTCACCTGACATCAATTAAGTATGTTAACTCCTTGACAAGAGAATTTTAGATAAACTATTCTTGACTTGTTGAGTTGTCCTCAATGTTAAATTCCACATATGCTTGTTACCGCGAATAGCAGTTATGGCGGATAACATTGGGCACATTTCTGTCAATACAAGGCTAGCAAAAATGGCTTGAACTAGAGTTCTGTTATCGTACTCTTCCAGTATAAAAACCTTAACACCAAGAATAAATTCAAAAACTTGTAATGGCAGCCAACAGAGAGTTGCTATTGCAATATTCTGAGAGACTGCATTCGAAAGGCTGCGAGAAGTACTAGAAAGGTTTCGTGGTCTGTGATTGTTAACTGTCTCGTGTGAAAAATACCTTTTGGACGTGCTTTGCATCTTTTTCACCCATGTAAAGAATATCATGTACGCGAGATCCACCTCCAGAGTCATAACGATAACAACCGACGACAGGACCAAGATATTCGCGTAGAAGAAGCCATGTACAGTGGATACTGTTAAGCATACTCCAATAATCACCGAGTTTGTAAGACAGACAAACAATTGGAAAGCTTGAATCTTTGAGGTCATGATCCATCTGTATCTTAGTGGATATCTGATGTGAAGAGATTGATCAGTTGCAATTGCCATGATCAGTGACGTAGAGAGAGAGTTAAGAAAAACAAGCGAAAACTGTGTGAATACAGCAAGGTTGCATTGATCTGTGTCCCTCGTTTGAAATAAAAGAATGACTTTCGCTGGTTCTGCAATGCTGCCAATACCGATGTTGGATATTGCAAGATAAACGTGTAGTCGATGTGAATATGAATGGTACTGGCCGGTCTTCCTTAAACAGTATAAAAGAAATATATTGATGACGACGGACAAAGGAATCAGTGCGCATGCAATCCCGAGGAAGATGCTATTATCTCTCTGGCTCAGTCTGAAGCGTATTGATAAGATGTTGTCGCAAAGCAGCATGGTCATCCTTTTCCTCAGGTATAAGAACGTCTTGAATCAATTGTCAGTAATGTTAAACATCTTGACATATTTGCAACAAGGTTATCGTGCCCGTTTTTCTCTCCTTTAGACTTCCAAATACCTCAAGCCTAACTATTACTGTTGGTAAAACATGTATTTTTATCAGCTTGTCTGTCAACAATCACTAGCTACGTACACTTCGCGATTTTTGAAATACAATAAACAGCATAAATTAAGAGACCTAATATCAAGCCTGTCAATCATTTTAAATAGTCTCATTATACAGAGATGTTTGTTTTCTCAATTTCTCAATTTACCTGAAAGTCAGCTTAAGGGTTTTGGCGTAAAAGGGTTTTGTCTTACAGTTGACTGTACATATTTTGATGTCATATGATTTAGTCAAGATAATGGAGCCGTTCTCGTTTTAACTAATCACTAAGAGAGCAAATGTTGTGCTATTGCTTTACTAAAAGTGTGGTACATAAAATAGCACAGTGTCCGAGGTATTTTACGGACCAAAAGAGGCTTGCTTTCGTTTTTGCACACCGCATGTGGCTCCTCTATGAGTTTGGAGCCCATTTTTGGATCAGCACACTTTTTATGTTAAAAGCGTGCACGGTATATCTTATGTATTTGTAGGCTATGTTATTGGCATGTTAATGCTTTATTTCCGTACCTTGTCGGCACTTGAAGATTCAGTGATATTTAAAAGTCATGTTATTTCAAAGCTCAGGTACAATGTTTAGTTGTGGTTGTTAAATTACCATCTGTTATAATCTATGGACCATCTTTCACAAAAGAGAGGCTTCTCAGTGACTCCTAACCGATTACTGATAATATCTGTTTAAAATAACTATATATCGTTCTCCTAACCTGATGGAATACAGCAACCACTCGTCCTCCTTATCCCAAGAAAACCTCGCAGGATGATAATATGGCGAAATGATGTCAGCACTGTGGACTGCATGCACTCAGAAAATTTTCACGTATTTTCAACGGACTAAATAGCTTACTTACGGGTCTCATTCGTACCGCTGTTCGTAAGGAATACTTCTTTTCTATGCATTCCAGAATATGTTTCGTGAAATTTTACGTCACCTGCATCGCTTCGAAACATCTCGGTGCATGTCAGCTCCATGTCATTACCTACCTCTCTTCTTGTGAAGTTATTAGCAATTGGACAAGTTTCTCCTCAGTAACAGATTCAGCAAACCTGTTTATTCTAAATGTCAGTTCCATTTAGGAGCAAAACTGATAGGGAAGAGGGACGTTCCTTTACCACACACATACATGTCTCAACGTCAGTGTCCTTGAAGAATTCAAAAAAGCATAAGTGTTTGGTTTGGTACACAGATTCTATAACATATATCATAACATGTGTTATAGAATCTGCGTTCGTTAGTAGGCCCTTGGCAGTGAGCATCCGGGACTTCTTCCCGCCAACAGAGGTAAAATCTTCGATCCCCTCGTGTGCCAGAATTGTTCATCTTCGAGAGTTTTGTATTGCATATGTCATCTTTAAATCTCGTGAGCTATACCAAGATATGTGTTGCCTAATCAAGATATTAAAGAAGTGGCCTGCACAGGAAATGACGTTTTGGAAGCCCAAGAGAAGGATCCAAGGTGGGACTACGTTGCTCCCGTTGGGGTGCGCAGAGGGGGGGGGCGGTATTGGGATATGGCCTTACAGACAGAATGTATAACAGTTTTGTGGTGGTAGCATTTGATAATTTCCATCATTTGACCCCTATCAAGCAGTAAAGTACTTCCAATATTTTTAGGGAGGATCTCAGATTACTCGAGTTATTTGATTGTTTACGGAGACGGATAGAAAAGGATTCATAGGACGGCTTGAAGGACTTGCGACAAATAAGTAAAATTCTGTAACAAATATAATTAAGCACTCTTTTGTTTACAGTATGTGGGGATGGGATGATTTTATACCTATAGCATATTCCAAATAAAATTCCTACCAAACTATGTTAGCCAAGTGAAAACATCTGTTTGTAGGACCATTATCCAACGCCCACCTCTAATTGCATACACTAGCTGTCAATCTTACATGCCTTTTATTACCTTTTTTATATTTTTCAGATTTCATGGGCTTTATAATCTTTTTATCACTTTTCTGTGAACACTATGAACAGTGGCCTGAAGAAGAAAATACGTTTCTTGAAAGTTAGTCAGCTTGTGACCAGTTGTTGTTTTTGTTTTTTAAATATTTTTACAATGGTTTCAGCTGTTTCAATGGATTTTATTTGTATATATACATATATATATATATACATATATATAAGCACTCCTAAGTGCCATTTCACTGATATAAGTACTATGTTCTATACTATGTAGTTCATGACTTCTTGTGTGTCTGTCTGAGTACATATATAAATGAAATGGCACTGATGAAGCTAACAGCGAAACAAAAAATAAGGTTGCTGGTGGTGGTGAGAATTTTGGATCGACTAGCTGGATTGTCGACTTTACTTTTGCACTACTTAGTGCAATGGTAAAGTCTTCGTTTTCAGTGTGGGAGACCCTGGGTTCGGACCGGGTCAGCGCCTCAAGCACTTCATGTATATATATAGATATATATATACATATGCAATTAAGTAACAGATGTACCACGGTTTCGCTGTGTGCTTGCAAGTATTCAGCATTGTAGTAACATTATTTCATAGATTATGAA
>JAAAKL020015285.1:0-11559 GCA_010016065.2 Carybdea cf. marsupialis auct. non (Linnaeus, 1758)
GGCGTTTCTTGCTTTTGAGAAAGAAGATACTGTGAAGCTTACCGTAGAAGAATTCTTTCAAGAGTTCAGGAAAAGCAATAGGCGACTTTCTGTTTGAAGGCTATGAAATTTGACCGAATCAAAATGTTTGTACATTTCCATTTTTATTTGAACACAAGACTAAGATCTGATTTTAGCGAATCCTTGAATAAGTAAACATCTTCATTTTATAAGATATATGAAAAAAGCCTATCAAAAATGTATCTATGCATGTTCAATAATTATAGTCATGCTCAATTTTATGTGGTAAATCAAAACTTAAGATGCAAGGCTAAATGTTGAGATTTAAGGTCTGGTGTCCAATTATTTTTGAGATAACTAGGTTTCGGCAGTCATAAGGTAAGTAGGGTCGAGGAGAGAGACTGTAATGTCAAAAATCACGATCCAGCCCGAATTTAGATTTTATCTGTTAATGTTAATTTCGTTGTAAAAGTTATTTGGATCTTGAAGCCCATGGTAGATAAAAAAGGCTTTAGTGTTGTTTCCACGGCTCTGAAAATACTACTTGTTTCAGTCTAATGCTACTTTAATTTCAAGGCAGTGATTCTTTCTGACGTGCTTCTAAATATGTATTTTTTTGTGCTGCGATGAAAGTGCGATACTTGCAACATCAAAATACTTTAGGTGGAGTATTTATTTGCGGTTCGTCTTAACGAAATTAAAGAGAGGGGGTATGTCTTAAACTGTATGCAGTAGATGGGTATCATTATTTCAATTTAGCACTTGAACGTTGAAATATTACCCTTTTCCTAATAATCACTTTAGACCCCGTCCGCGTCCACGAGATACGATAAAACTCAAGCAATAGAGAAAGAAACGGTGTTGCATATAAAATAAAATCTACGGGTAATGCTGACTTCGGGTAGAAGAACCTGACTGCATTGCTACTAATGCTCTTGTTATCATGGCATCAGGGCTAGAGAAGCTGTGGTATATTCCAATGGGTTACTTTTTAACTGATAAAATGACAGTGGAAATTCATAGCCAGCTGATTGAAGAGGCTATCATTTATCATCTGACCAAGGTATGTGTATTCATACTGTAACATTTAATGGGAGCTCATGGAATATGAGTAAAGCTCAGAAACTTGGGTGTGATACAAAGCTTCTCGGTGGTGCTTTGCCCATCTTTCTCGCCCTGGATTGACCATCTTTATAGTATCAGGCATTTGCCATATGATTAAGTTAGCTAGAAATGCATCAGGGCATATCAGACTATTTGAAACGCCATCTGGAAGCAAAATCTCATGGTCCTATATTCAAGGTCTGCATAAAGTACAGCAGAAAGACATCCTACATCTTGGGAATAAACTGAAGACCAAACACATCCAGTGGAGCAATCATAAGAGGAAAGTGAGCATAAATGCACAGACACTTTCATATTCTGTGGCAGCAGCTATAAGCTTTCTACGTAGTCTGGGTAAGGATGGATTCAACAGAAGCAAGGCCACCAGTGAATTTCTTCTCTTAATGAACAACCTTTTTGATATTCTCAACTAAAAGAGCAAGTTCGGGAAAAGGTTCAAAAAACGATATGTATGGGTAACTTGTCTGAGGGAGAGAATCATTAAGATAAGAGTATGAACTTCCTGAACAAGATAAAAGATCCTAATGGAAGACTGGTGATTAATGGCCCAAGGAAGACACTTGCGCTTGGCTTCGCAGTATCGGCATCTTCCATATAAAGTGTTGCTAACAATTTACTGACTAAAAACCATAGCCGATTTGATTATGTTTTAACATTTCGATTTTCCCGAGATCCTTTAGAAATGTTCTTTAGCAAGGTCAGAAGCAGACTAGGATGGAACAATACCCCAAATGCCTTCACGTTTAAGTATGCCATAAGATCACTTCTTGTAAAGAACACAGTAGAGGCACCTCCTACAGCAAATTGTGTTGCAGCGATTGATAAGGAAACTTCTGTTGACGACAGTGCACATGTAGACTCTGATATTCTGATATTATTAAATCCATCAACAACTTGGAGAGCTGATGTGCTACATTATATATCATGGTATGTTTACGTATTGACGATGATTCGGACTCAGATATCGAGGTCTGTTGAACTTCCACTGAATGTATGCAAACGGTTTTTCGTTTTGGCTGCAATTTAGTGTTGAAAAGGTATTGGTGTAAACTACAAATGTAATGATGAAAAATACAAATGTACTTTCGTAGTTTTTCTTGAAACTCCATATGCTCTTTTTATTCAAAACGTTGTTCTGGAAATTAAAGACCGCCTTTTGGTTCCCTCAATTAATTATAGACGGGTCTATAATTAGAGGAAATACGGTATTTCATTAACTGATGCGAAACGGTAAGTGTAAATGATGTCATAGTCATTTTGACTTTTATCATCGCCATCTGCGTCATCATCACCATTTTCACCATCATCATCTTTATTATTATTATTGTCATTATCATCACGGTTATCGCCTTCACCAGTATTGTCATGATCATCATCATTATCGCCATCGTCATAATAATCGTCATCTTAATCATCATCATCATGTTCATCATTATCTTTTTTATTATCATCATCATCATCGCAATCATCACTTTAATCTTCACCTTCAGCATCGCCATATTCCTTGTCGCCATGAATTTTGGGAGAATATTGTCCATGCAGCAGAGGTCTGATAAACAGAGTGTCTTTCATGGTTATGTAATTTAAAAAGATAAAGTTTGAAGGGATACTAGAGAAAAGTGCAAATGTCACCACCGGGATTCGATCCCGGGACCCTTCAAACTTAATATTTTCAAATCCTCTCTTCTCTACAACAATTTAAAAAGAATAGCTTGTGTGAAAACAATTCCCTTGAACGTAGATAATCAGCTCACCAACCATTAATATCGGGTATTACCTTGCACTGATTTCACCTCAGCTTGGGCGTCGTGCATTGACTTAAATCTCATCAGAGCTGTATCTCAAAATGTACGTCGAAATTTCTTCAACGAACGAATAGGCTCGTAATATGTCTCGAGCCCATTACAAGCAACTGTGATGTGTCATCGCTGCCAGGAGTATCTTTAAAGAGGCATTGGAGCATGTAACGACTGTTAAATCAAAGGGAGATACAAAAATTGAACTTTTGAATGTAGATGAGTTTTCTGCACACGTGGCGCAAAACTGGAATGTATGGTGTTATTGTTGGCATGTTGTGAAGATCCTGTAGGAATCCTGATATCACGAGTTAAATTTTGACCGAGATGAATAATTGCCTTACATTTCTTTCTTCCCCTTTATCCTTATCGTCTTGATGATTATTGCCCGCCACGTAGCGGATATTGTCTTCTCTTCCTAACTAAATATCAACCATCAATTTGCATTAGGATTGACTGTCTGTAGTCTTGGCCTCGTTTCGGATTCTCATCAGATCCAAATTGATTTTTAACACGTTTTTCGTCCTTTTACGAATACTTTTTCTGTGGTCAGTATATTGTGTCATCTGTGTCCTTTTTCTACAAGAACCTCTTTTAGCGATGTCATTTGATGCAGCCTTGAATTGTCTCCTTACTACTATTGCTTTTCCGTCACATACGACCTACTTCAATCCTTATGCCAATAATTATCTTCGAGTCACCGGATAGGTTCCCTTGCACCTTTTTCATTCCCTGCCATTGCTTTGCACTTGTCAAAATCTTATGTCAAGGGGAATGATAGCTGTCTGTTGCATGTCCCTTTGCACTTATCAAAATCTCGTATCAAGGGGAATGATGTCTGTCTTTTGTATGTCCCTTTGCACTTTGCACTTGTCAAAATCTCGTATCAAGGGAAATGATATCTATCTTTTGTTTGTCCCTATTAGAGAGCTGTCGAGTGTCTCCCTCCGTATTTTCGTTTTATAGATTCACGTGTTGCCATCTTTCTTAATACTACTGCTGCCTCTGCTATCGTCCATAAAGAGTTTGTCTCATCGGGAAGGTTGAACTCATTTCAACTCACACAAAATGTAAGATTTTTCCAATTTGTAAAAAAGGTAATGTTGACAGTAGTTTCCGACTGCCTGCGACCTTACACGGCTCACCATTTTTCGAGAGAAATGACGTGGATCTGATAATCGTGTAAAACAGTAAGTAATCAAGTAGATTCGGCTTTTCTCTCCTACAGAAAATGATCATGTGGGAATATTAGAGACTGAAACAGCGTGGTTGAAGATAAAGCCGTCAAAGGTTGCAGATAGATTGAGTTAGTGAAGCATCGTGTAATACAAGCACAATAACATCAATTTTTTTAAATGTTACATCAGAATAGGTATTTAAAGTGGGGTCTTGAAGACTACATGTCATCTAATGGGCCTATTTGACAGATTTTGTTTTTTCATTCGGTAACGAATCATCCATTGTTTCAAACCTCATTACCGCTCTAACAAGGTAGTCGTGAGTGGCCTACAAGTTCTGAGCTGATACACCTGATGTAGTAATGTAATTATGCAGTCACTTGCACCTACAGCTTTGGACTATGAAATATGCAAGTTTCCCTAACCCCCGCTCCAAAATATTGTTAAGTTTGAAAACGAGCATTTTGGGCACTTGCGTGTCAGACCTTCCTTCTGCTAAGCGGAGAGGTCTAGAAAACAAATAATACCAGGACAGGACACCCCTTTCACGTGGCAAGTGTCTTGCGTGATTTGTTCCATTTTCACCGAAATTTAGTAAAAGTTTAACTTCTATTTGTCCAGGATTGTAGAAATACTTACTAGATTTTAGCACAGCAAAGATCAGTGTAGGTGGGACTACCATATTGATGGTCAAAGGCTGCAATACCCTACCTCTCCGATTGAAAATTGATAAATGCAATACACCGCGTTCATCGACTGTATAGAGATACCATACCATCTATCTAGAGTCATCTTGTTGTGTGTAAAGTACACAAATTCTAAAGAAGAATACCCTTACGTGAGTCACTGTGTCCTGATTTCAGTTTGAGAACTAGAAACACACATACACAAGCTGTGCAAACACCATATCTTATAGTTGCAGATGAATTAAGTATGAAATCTTAATTTAGCAATTGACTTCATGTCATCTGATGTCTATTAACAAACGTCAGGCTCAATAAATACCGAGCTAAGCCGATCTTGTCACAAAGTCATTGATTCCTAGAAATTTTGTGTATCATGATTACTGAAGATTAGGTATGAGTGTCACGATGTGTCGTGTTTGAGAAGGCCTATAAACAGGCAATTGGTACCAAGTATTTAAATGTAGGCTTTAGTATTGCCACTCGGTTTGTGGCTGGAGTCTTAATAGTACTGACAGTATTTTTAATGGCAGCATCTAAGTAACTGTTTGCAAAATGTCTTCTTAAGTTGATAAACCCCCCACGGTACAAAACTATTTTCAGCGTTTATCACAAGCCTCAAAGATTCCAGATTTATTTTTTCACATCGACCAAGTAAACTTACAATAGTTACTCAGTTTGTACAAAAACTACTGCCAATCAAATTCCGTGAAACGTTTGAAGTACAAAACTGGCTAATTACACATTTATTGTAACATGATTGACTTACTAAAAATAGGTTGCGTTTCACTTGTTAATATCCAGAAATGGAAGAAACCTCGCTTTTGATACGTTGCGTTAGACATGGGTCCTTACGGGCGCCTTGTTCCCTATGTTGAAAAGAGCTGTTACATATAAAAGACACTTAGGGCAGAAATGGGTATGACGTAAGTACTTTTATTGATCTGTTGTAAGCAGAAGGCTATTCATAATTAAAGTGGAAATTAATTAGCCATAAATGAGACGTATATAGTTATCCTATTTATAATGAAGATGGGTTTGATTTTGTATTAATGAGAAAAGTGTATTCTTATCTTGTTTTGTTTGATGTATAAATATTGTAGTATAATGCTGACGAATAGAGTCGATATAGAACAAGTGAATAATTCAAGACCGTATCTACTCCTTGTGTTACTTAGTACCTGTTTTATTTCACGAAAGGTTGAAACGAGGAGAAACCATACGAGATGTGGAGGTAAGTTGTCATTGACTGAGTTATAAATGATGATACATTGGAAGAATCAGACTTACGTCTTTAAATTTGATAATATGTTACATTGATTACTTTTGGTCTATACCAGCAACTGACGCTACCTCCTAATCGTAAACAACGTAGGTATTTTGCTATCCGGCATATTTCATGCTTGCAGGGAGACATATCAGAGAAGTATTTGCTTATTTTCTGTGCCGCATCTTTCGACTTTGCTGCAACTTTGCGATAAAAATCTTGCAAGAATATCTAAGGTAAATCCATTGGGAGAAAATTAAAAATGAGGAGTAAAGAGTATAAGCTGATAAATTGCATCAGGGGGGGGGGGGGCGGCACTAAACCATGTTTAGATAACAGCCTAGATATATTTTTAGGTTGTATTATGCCATTTTGTAGTACTTGCATTTCCACTTTCCGAAAAGCCATAATTATCTTCTTAGCAGCTTAGTTGTTGGTAAGGTTTGTATATCATTAATGCACATATAGGACTTGTAATTTCATGCTCTGAATTGCAATATTTTCCTAGCTGGTGTTAACGTAGGTGTGACCTTAGGCTCACACCACTTGGATAACAGTGGAACCTTGCAAAACGCCTCTATCATATCAAACAGAGAAAAGTCGGACAGAATTTAGGCAACTAAGTAATCGTAGCTTTTAACTTTGCTTAGAAATTTTGATTTAGTAGGAGACTATGATATTTGCCGTTGGGGCTTTTCCAATGGTAAGTTGAAGTTATATTGCATGAGGTCATTTTTACGTTGCACTGCGACTATAAAGGTTATTGGTTAATACTTAAAAAATTTCCCAACTTTGTTGCCAGTTGCTTTAGAGTAGTCCTCCATTTCAAAACACTAAGCTCAAGGTAACAAACTGACACGCTTTAGGGCTAGATAGAAGCTACATCAGGATTAAACTCGTCGTTGTAGTTAACGCTGTGTTGAAAACTTGATAAACTTTTCTCAGTTCTACAAATCCAATACAGAGGTTTGGTAACCAAGATATACTTCCTATGTTCTCTTGAGTGAAAGCCTCTTAAGTAAGGTAAGGGCAGTCCCATACTCTATTACAGAACGTAGGGAATGTGATGTGGTAGAGAATCACATGCCCTGAGCCACGACAAGATGGGGCAGGGTGGCCAGTTCCTTTCCTCCTCGCTTTATTCTTCCCAAGCTAATGCCAGGTACTCATTTTTCTTCTGGGTACGCAGTAGGAGTTTTCAGACTGATGACTGAGAGTGGACTCGAACAATCAACCCTCTACCAACTGAGCTAAATCGCCTTCACTCCCTCTACCATATAGCTATTAGACAACTTAACTATAACTGACCATGTCCTTATCAAGATTATCTCAGGATCATGGTGAACGTACGTTCTAGCAGGAAAATGTTTTGCACATTTGCTACCTATCTTAAAGTCAATCTTCCTGAATTACGACAGTGTATTTATTATTTCCTCCTTAAACCCAATATTAGGCCTACAATTAACAATTAAAGCACCGTGCGACATAATGCTTAAGCTGCAGGACAAAATATATCAGCAATTTGGAAATGCTGCTCACCCTAGGACCGCACAGCTGCAAGTTTTCCTGGTTACTTGAAAAGCCAGATCCCTTCACCCTCGTTTCGTATGACTTTTCGTATATGGGAGGACCCCCAGTTTGTTATATGCAATATCTGTTATTGGCTGACAAATTAGGTAACTGCAGAGTCAGGAATCAGCACCAAATGAAACGTAGCACACGTAAGTGGAAGAAGTGGAAGAAGAGATCATCCTCGTCGCATGTCTATCATCAGATTGAATTTATCAGGACACATTGAAATTACAATTTACAGTGTTAAAAAGATGTACATGATTACCAATAAGGTTACATCGCAAAATGTGGAGGTGTACAACAATAGGGTGACTAGACCATAGATAGGAACAAAACGTACTGAAACAGTACCTGTTTACTTGTAACCAGTAAACCTGGGATAGAAAAACTTTGCTAAAGGCCTGGGCATGATTTGTCAAAGTAGGGAGTTGATGTAATAAAAACAAGTCCATAGTCCATGAAGTGACAAGTCCATAGTCTCGTTGAAATCAAATAAGAGCAAAAATGCGATGAAAATAGTAAGACCTACCATTTTATGATTTTTTATTGACTTTAAATACGATAAAGATTTGAAATCTCTGTATTATCATTTTTTGATATATATATAGGCTCCCTCATAAGTAGGTATGACCTGCCTGACGAGAGACTAATTAAACTTGCCTTGATCGGTGACACATAATTCCCCTGCAATAAACAGTCCACCAATGAATATTTTGTGGTAAATATATTGCCTACATTAAATCTTAACATCAATATGGGTTCGTGATTGCTTGTCTCTCTTTTTATATTTAGATTTATTGCATTGATTCTTTGCTTCATTAACTCAACCCATGGTAAGTATGAGTCTTTTGAATGCCATTACGTTGCTTAGATGTATTTTGGCGATCCAAGATCACGTGGTGCTTGAGTGTCCCTTTGCAGTGCGATCCTAGACCTATTGTTGGTTAATGCTTACATAAAAATGATGCAGTACTACTCAATGTTATAAACGCTCGGCTTATTTTTATTTCATTTTTGTTTATTTAGTTCATATTTCATCAAACTATACCCAGTGGTATAGACTGGCTACACTTGATCTGTTTTCTAGCTTCACTCTCTTCTATGTTGCTGCGTGTACAAGTCTCATAATAGGCTCCATGAGAATGCTGTTATATTCAAACTTAAATTCTATCAACAATTGCGCTGCATACCTTGACATTGTTGTTGTCTTGTTGATATTTGTATTATCGATCTGAACCATAACCAGTGGATACTTAAACCCTGATACACCCAAATAAGGGCCTCATCGCTTCAACTGTTTCCTGCAAATGATAGTTACTTACCAGTTTATTAAGCCATCAATAACATTTTATGGCCATTGCCCAACTTTATCGTAAGCCTATCTCCTCCTTTTGGTAAAACTGGCTAGAGATAAACTCTGGAAACCAATCAAATGGGTAATACATGAGTTTTAAAAAGTCAAACCTTGTCGAACTGTTTTGTCGTCACTGGATATATAATAGTTCACACTGTCTCCCGTTAACACACACTTCCAAATCAATGGACGAGCCAATGAAATAAAGAAAACAATTCATGAATAGAGGTAGATTTAACACGAAGCCACAACAGATTGGGCAATGATAAAACGACGCATGTTTTGAAAGCTAGAAGATTTTCCATGTTGATTAATGATTATCCTATTTTAGTATTACTGTAATCCATTTGATAAATTAATTCGTCATCGTTTTCCGGGCTGCCATCAGAGGTATGCTACTTGATACTTATCCGTCATATTTGCCAGACAGACATCGATAGGGAAACAGAAATATCTCTGAAAATATCAGAATATGTTAATTTGAAACCTTACGAACGTACATTCTATAATATCTGCATCAGCATTCTACTGCTTTCCTCATCGTATCGTAAATCAAGAACCCTCTGACTGGCTACAAACATCGCTTTCCAGAGCTAACTAACATAAGCCATTTGCACAGTACCTAAGATGGTAAAAGGCGTCAGACTGTACACATACAACCAATCCTAATGTTGGCTTGAATGACAGTCATGACAGATTTACTCGTCAGTTTTAACACAACATTGACATGAAAACTTGAATATTATTTACTTTCCAGTCTTCTTTATTCTTTAGGGGCTCCACCAACAATACACTACTTTACAGGACCAGCCCGAGAAAAGATTCCGTTTCAAACAGAAAATCTGAATTTGCATTGCAAGGCCACAGGGATTCCAACGCCAACTCTTTCTTTCCTGAAAAATGGGACCAAGTTACCAATTGACACGAGGATAACGTATACCGATTCATCAGTTATCATTCAGCGTGTTGATTACACAAAGGATGATGGGATTTATCAATGCTTAGCAACAAATAAAGATGGATCCGTCCTCAGTAAAGAAATTTTGATCAAAACTAGAGGTACGTGGAGGTGTTTTTGAAACTAGTAGTCTTGAGATGGATTTTGGTGGTCGTGGGCTTTTACGTGTTAAAGAGTATCACATTTAAAACAAGGATTATTAATTCTTAAAATCAGATTGTTTTTGTGCTTGGAGGTGCCAAATTTGTTAGGAACAATTCAAAATAATCTTTTTTATCGTTTTTCGTATAATTATCTGATCGTTTATTATAAGTAACCCATTAGCTATGTCTAGTCGCTATTTCCATTATTTTGTTGCTATCTAATTGTAACAACAGAAAACTAAAACAATAACAACAATAAAACTGCATCAAATCTCCACCATCTTATCTACTCTCTTTCTCCTCGAAAACCGCCGCGTGGCTTACCCTCGTATTCGTAAAAGCTGCCTAAGCAACACGAGACTACAACAAAAGTAGAGCTCACAATAACACCAATCCAACGCTCTGAATCAATGCACGATTGCTTTGTAAAGTTCTAAGCACGATATGCGAAAATATTTCGATATATCTGCCTCCCCCCTTATGTTACCCTTGATTATAATATGGTATAATCCCTTGGCAAATGTCACATCGACACTTTTAAGTTAGGATATTCAATACAGAAATAATATCTATATTCTCAACATCCTTATTCGCTTTCTGGCTTCCTGTAATTGAAAATATTGTTTGTTGTTTATTTCCATATTTGCTAAGCAACATATAGGGACACCCAGAAATAGATCTTGATCATTGAAAAGCTACGTAACATTTGCCGACGCTAAATCATAACTACTAACCATTGAATAGGAATATGAAGATGGCTGCATTTCGGTGTAACACGAATGTACTACTACGTTTGCTATGACCTCATTTGTGTTAGTGGAAATTACTATTCCATTCGATTCAAGACACTATTGAGTTTATTTCGATCTATCATTTCCAAAGAGTTTTTGAAATAAAGAGAGTGTTATCTGCAAAGTTCACCTAGCTCAGTTGGTAGAGCGTGCGACTCGAGTGGATGGGTCATGGGTTCGAATCCCGTTGGTGACATAAATTCCTACTTCTGCAGTGTCTTCTCCAATCGATATATTATTTGTCATACAATTGTAATCGTTACCATACCAACAATTTTTATTGATGTTGTTGTTAGAGTGCTCGATACAGTAAGGTAGAGTTTCATACTACTTTGTGGTAAGAAGGACAAGTGAATGACTGCAATAACTTTAGGTCTGCTGAAGATGTTAGGATAGGAAGAGAAAGCTAAGATAACTGCAGTAAATCATCTTTCATTTTCACCACTTTTTGGTAATGTTGATCATGACTCTTGTTATGAAATACGAATTCAATGACACGGTAGTCCATCATTATTGGAAAAAGGTAATAAAACTGCATTGCAATTCATCAAGCGGAGTTCGGTTCTAGGTATAAGTGGAAAGGTTAAATCAACTTGCTATCGTAAGTTGTCTGTCCCATGTGCAATCATAAAATAGTCTAATATCTTCATTTTTTCAACATACGTATCTATTACCCTCGAAAACCAAAACTT
>JAAAKL020015286.1:0-11558 GCA_010016065.2 Carybdea cf. marsupialis auct. non (Linnaeus, 1758)
CTCAACCTAACGTAAGCTAGGGAGCGAATATATATATATATATATATTCTGAATACACTGTTGTTTGCGTTTAGAAGATGCTTATTCAGACCCGGTTGATACTCATTCCAAACGTATTGTTATCAACGTGGCTCGAACGACTAAACTTTTGTGGCCTTAAATTAAGTATGGTTGTACGGCCTCGTTGCGTGATACCAAAAACTGTTCACAGTAAAAAACCCTGTCCATTTACATTCATTTAATTTACAGTAAGTATGTTTTACGTTTGTAGTGTGAGTACACTCAACATCTTAGAGCAAAAAATGCAGTTAAGGGCTGGTTTATAAAATTCCTTGCCCATTCGTCGTAAAACTAGAGGGAAGGATGTCTGTGACAAGCTTCACAACAAAAAACACCATAATAAAAACAGTTTTTTTACTTGAGGGTATCGCTTCTAAAGAAAAATTTTGCGGCAAATCTTCCCCATTCCCTGATTAGTGGTAAACTCTGAATATCAAGATTCTGAGAACTCTTATTTTCGAAAATGTCAGTAAAAGGACGGATAACAATTTTTTCAAGATGAGTAAACGAGATATGAACAAAAATGAAGCAAATCGAACAAGCAGAAACTGGACTCATAAACCCTATTCTCCACTCGTTTACTCCGCAAAAAATTCACCCTACTGTGCTGCCTGTGTCCTGAATTAGATCGATAGAAGATAATCGCTTGGAGATCGTCTACAAACCGTTTCTACACTGACGAGCTAAATTTCATCGACCCAAAGTCACTTGATGTCTCCTAGGTCGTGCATCGTACACACACTGACGATCTAAAGAGACGGGAACATGTAAAATGCTAGGAAGTTAGTGATGATAAGATTATAGAATCAAATTGGGGTTGGGGTTAGGGTTAGGGGTTAGAGTATCAGTATCTACTCTCACAAAAGGATTATAGGAAAGTACATCTTGGCAAGAAAATTTTTATAATAGTATAACTTGGCAATTCTAGGTTAGTATGTACCCTAAAATTCTAGCATTTTATTACCACCCAAACAGAGGACGTAAATATTTAGTTCGTCTGATCAAGGTCGACCGTGTGGACAGGGCCATCGAGTCTTTCCTCAGATAGTCAGGGGATAAGTTAATATGACGACAGCCAACGCCGTGAAACATTTTATTATTTACAGTAGATATGTTTATCTTGATGTGTAGATTCCAATTACTGCAAAATAGTACAACGAATAAACAGCAGTCTTCCTAGTTTTGTTGTTGTTTAGTCATCCTTAGTGTCACAAAGGTCCTTGCAATATCATATTTAGCATAAAGAGCAGAGAGATGACGACAAATTATATTCTGTTCTTTCATAAATGTTTTGAAGTCTACCCGTCTTCATTTTCAGTGTCGGTGGTACAATTCATGTCATAAATTTTTAAGTGGTATGTACCGTAATAAGTATCTTACTGACATATGATATGTACCGTCATAAAAAATGGATCCGGAACTATATTTGGAGTATCTAATTGTTGGACGTGGCAATACGGATCCGTAACTAAGGGGTGATATCAAAGATTATGAATTGGAGAACCTCCATTCATGATCTCCGGTGGCATTTCGGGGCAATCTTTTTCAACCTTTTTCATTGCATTATCGTGAATAAATTCTCAGCATACTAGCTATGGTTCATCATATTCCTCTTTTTTGCAGATTTATTTTCAGCTTGTAGTACCGACGTTGTTTCACTGCGTCACATGCATGGGTCACTTTCTGTTTAAAACATTTGTTGCACATAACTTGCAGAGTTACATTGCATGGGCCATATGAGTATTTCCATTAAGTTGTGCAGTCCTTTTAACCTAAATATTCCGTTGAGATACTTGTCCCAATATTATCATCCATTATGAACAGGGGTCCTGTACCGAATTCGCAGCCCTTTCATACTTGCAGTTACGGAGATAAGCTCGAGATAATACGATTCGGAAGGACTTAAGAACGCCATATGACCTCGAAAAAAAGGCCTCTAGGGTTGCCTGCTTGTTATTAGCTAGAAGATAGATGGTGATGTGGCAAAATGAATCGTAGCTATGAAAGAAACAGGAAAGGAAGCAATTTAAAGGGCGTGGTTCGAAGGAAAATTTTACGACAACGCCTCTAAACACCATACCTTGATTCTCTGTTACACCATCCTTTAAGGCTTCCACCCGCCACTGTTCAATATATCATGAGACAACCGTTTGTACTTTTAGCCTCTATCGAGCCAAGCAGCTAGTTCAGGAATATCATTCTTCCTGTCCTGTACGAGGGCTATAAGATTCGAATCTTTGTCAGACGTGCCCCCTTACCACCCCCATCCCCCCACACACACATACACAGCCAACCCCTGACAGCAAAGATACTGCTAACTTGTAGATATTTTGTACAATGCGGTTCTATTTTTTATCATCTGCGCTTCTCTTCCGGTTATCATCTGTGCTAGAACTGAAAAATTTGTCTCGTTGTTGTGAACTTCTGCAGAAGCTCTGTTAAGGACAGATCGTTTATGGCGCTTAAATGCTTTTAATGCCTTTTTCCATCTTGACAATTCTTTCTCCACAAAACATTGGTACGAATCAAGCGGCCTTGATGAAGTAGGAATCGGTATTCCTTGATTTACTGCCTTCATACACCAGATACAAAAAATTTTATTCTGGTCGTTATCGTAAGTGAGTCATGTATACTTAACTAACCACAAAGGTTGAACATTTCTTCCACTCCCGTTTTAAGCAAAACGTTTCTTGTGGCTTTCTAATTGCAGCTTCTACTCTTGCTTTGTTTTCGGAGCAGTCATCATGCTTTGAACATGAATGACCTTTATCTTGTGTTTTGATTTGGAAACTTGCTTAATTTCTAGGTTCTTACTCTTCGTGGTCGTCTAGCGGGTTGTTTGGAGTCACAAGAATTCCTTCCTTCGTTTTCTCTCCGTATTAGAAACTTTTCCATCGTATACTAACAAAATGGCTCAATTTGTTCCTCAGACGACATGCGTTAAATTAAATTATATTTGAAAACGTATGATTTTGTTTCAAACATCTTTTCTGCCAGTACTGTGGTGCAGTTTCTTGACTTTGACAGCAGTTTATAAATGTTTTGTGTGAAAGAAGACTTTGATTTCCGTACTTGACAGTTAATTGACATTGTGAAAAGTAGGATAGCACTCATGACAATTGATGAAAATGACATACCTACTAAATACTGTATAACAAGTTAAAAAACAAAAAGAGGAGCTTGCCTAAAACAAAAAAAAGTTTTGAGAGGGGGCTGAGCCCCCACGTAGCGTTTCTCAGGGAGAGTCAAGCCCCCAAACCGCCATGTAGCCGGCGCCTATGATTGCAACCTTAATAAAGGAGAAGTATACATAGCTCACGCAGATGAAAGATGGAGGCAGTGGAACGAATGTATCCACTTTTGGGCCTAGGCCTTTAATCACTTACCAGCTTCATTATTGTTGCGTGCCAAAGTGTAATAACTGCCTCCGCAAAGCTCAATCGTCTACCTCTAAATTCATACGTACCGTAAATAACTGGAGAAAAACCTTTGATTTTTATTTTCTTAAAAACAAATTTGGCGGGTGCTTGTTCAGAGTACTTAATCAAGCTTTGTCCATTACAATAGAAAATCATGTGCCCTTTTTATGACATTTTGAGTACACACAATCATTATTTCATGCGAATTTGTACTTAATTTAAATAACAGCTGTTAATTTGAAGCATATATCGAAGTTAGAGTTAGTTAATTAAGATCTTATAACGAGCTGTTGGAATCAAGACGAAGAGGTGCAGAATTGAAATGTAAATAACGAGGCATGAAATTGAAGAAATTCTACTAGAAAATATTGTTCTCAAATTAAAAGACAAATTCTACTGAAACCTGCTTTTACAATTCCTAATAGTCCTTGGGGTCCACTAACTTTCATCTTTGCAAAATCTATACTTTCTTTTCACTCTTGCAGACAAATATCATATGATAATAATACTTGTACATTCTACCGACATGCTTTTCGTGAGACTTTAAACCATCGCATTCTGTGCTTGCGCACCAAAGCTCAGAGTAACGTCTACCTATCCTTTCAATAAAAAATAGATGATAGTAATAGATAGTTCCTTATTAATAGCTTTACAGGTTAAAATCTAATTCACGTAAACATAATGCATATGATCCACATGCTGCAAATTTCTGGAGAATGAGATAACACCTGAAAGATGGAATCAATTTATCCCTTGTGGCTAAGGGGTTACATTCTAATGGCTGCCGCTGGTACTATCATGGTTAGTACAAAATGCAAAAATTATTAATTTTGAATTCCAAAAATCCTTCTTTCTGTTTACATTTTGTAGTATTTCGAAACATCATAGAGAGAGGAATCGTCCGAAAACAAAGCACTGTCGCTACCTAAATTCGATGCCGATAAGTAAAATTCGAAATTGATTGTTTGTTATAAAGATGGAAGCTGCATCACCAGTATGTGCCCCTTTCAAGTCCTTGGCGGAGGAGGTATAAGCCTAGACCCTTTCAATGTTATGGGGTTGTGCAAGGATGTACTCTTGGTCGTATCTTCTTTAGCTCATTTATTTAACACGTTAAGAATGGAAATCCTAACTTAAAATTTGCACGTTACAATAAGAACCCTCTGCATTACGTTCTATCTACGGGACGCATTATCCGAAGTATAAATCGTCTTGGAGAAATTCAAGAAACCCAAGCGTCCCAACAAATCTATTTTAAGCAGTATAACCAATGATCAGTAAATAACTTTGTACTGGACTGAAATAGCGATTCGAGCATAAACGTAAAGGTTTGCAGAAATTTAATCACTGAAAAAATAAGAAAGGAAGGTAAAATATGCCTAAAAATCAGGATTTGAACCCCTTGAATCCCTGCAGACATGATGGTTAAGTTTTACGGGCCCTTTGTTTTGGCACCCCAGTATTAACTAAAACAAATACGTGTCCCCGATAGAAGATGATAACACCAACTGATGTAGACCTGAAAGTACATTCAATATGAAATGTAGGTTTCGGTACCACACACTTTCAAAGCATTGCTGTATCAATGGCCTAGGACGAGAGTTTAAAAGTTGGAGTCACAGGGCGCAAGTATATGTGTAAGTCAGGTAATGAAGATACAATAGTTACATCTTTGACTTTAAAATAACAAAGATATAAACAAACAACGTCTCTATCTATTGGTACTAATTGTACGAATAAGTTACCATTACATGTACACACATCATCTATGGTTTTAACCAAAATAGTTTCATTGAGGTTCCTGATTGATGGCCCATAGTACATGTAAAGTTTTGAAGCATCTGAAGTAGCAGCTACAAGACTAGAGAACTGTTTGGGTATTCTATATTAGCTGTGAGCAGCGGAGAATTAGGTTATGTAAAACATGTCACAAAATATCTTGTGAACAATTATGACGTTACATGTGATAGCTACAGCTCTAAAGCAAAAGTCGCTAAGTTTGTTCCTACACTAAATGCTTTATTTTCGTCTTTAATTTAAATATTCGAAAAGATTAATGTAAAACCTATCCAAATCCGGATCAAGATGAATAAAATTGGATATAATCTTTCTTAGTTACGCTACCTTGCTCAACGCTTACTTTTAATGCCAACTAATCACTTAATGCAAAGTGTACGCTTACATCTTATCTTTGACAAAATCTTTTATCAAACGTATTCCCACGCTCCATTAGATCCTACTGATCCTTGTTTGCGAAACACTAAAAATGAATACAAATTGCAATACTTGTCTCATTCTTCAGATATCTTTCATAATTTTCTACGCGAAATACATAATCCCTCTAGAAATGTTATTTGGAAGCATTTGGTGGACCTTGGTGTTGTCATATTGTTTGAAATATTATTATAATGCATGCAACTTGCAGTATCTGAAAGGGCGATTCAATTGGATACTGTTTGTTACATGACCTATGATTCTTCGTTTAACACTTGTTGTGAAGAAATATGATGATGGGGTGAAAGAGCTACAAGGAGGCCAAGACGGATGATTATAAATGGAGAAGTTCGGCAGCTTTTGTTATACACTAAATGATAAGGATGCCTACCAATTCCATTATATCTTATCCTAAAAAGATAATCGAGGGAATAACATTGTCCTGAAAATAGATTCTACACCCTATTTTAAAGTATATACCAGTCCATCCGTTCCTTTATTATACCAAGGACTGCAATTTGCAAGACTTTTCTTGTCCTTGAGGTTTGCTGATTTTAGACTTTGACAAATCTTGAGAGAAGTATATTTCTCCAAAAAGGCGCATGGGCCAACGACAACCAGGGACGATAAAAAGTCAACTGTAGCGCTAGAATGCATCTTCAGTCTCCATTTTGGAGAGATATTCTTAACTGAAATATTACAAGATGAGTACCACATAAGTATGAAATCTACACGAAGTGGAGAAGTATTATTACGTGCTTAATTTAAAAAGGTAGATTTGATAGGATTTTTGCATAACTTTTAGTTTTTTAGATAATCTCCAATTTAAGGAGATTAAAAAATGCAACTCCTCCACCATGTTATCACTCCTTCACGCCTTAAAATCAATTGGGTTATGCAAGCAGTGCGCATGCAACGTATATTTTATACTTTTTCCATGCAAAAAAGGTTACAAGAACCTCAGTACGATTAAACTAATACCTGATCGAACTTTAAGAGTTTATATTCGGTGGAAACTAAATGTACAAGAATGTATGTTTTGCTCCCCAGTTCATGATTGTTATTTCACATTAGAGTCCTATAGTTCTCCTAAGGCCCCAATTCATGATTGTTATTTCACATTAGAGTCCTATAGTTCTCCTAACGTCATATTTGAAACATATCAAGATATGTGCGTCCTCACCCCTTTTATTGAACTACTCCATGCCATTACGAAAAAAGAGGTTTTTTAACTAAAGCAAATGGATACGTATTCGGTTTGATGCCAAGGGGTAGAGAATCTTTTCGGCCCTCATAATTGTATGCTCCTGTGAGCTGTACGATTGTTTGACCCTTTACAGTGAGCAGGGAGTGAGAAGCCATCAATATAGTTGAATAATCTCCCATCCCCTTTCCCCCCTTTCCCCCCTTTCCCCTCCTAGAACTATCTCTTTTAATATCAGGACCAATGTGATGCTAGTGATGGTCACCTGTATGGCGGGAGTCCATGTACATGGTATCCTCTTCCAAGATTTCTTGTAAAGTGTCTCCTACCGTAAAAGGAAGTTCCTTCTGATACACTCCCGTTGGTATCCGAACAGAGAACGGCCTTTCATTGTGATCATCTGGAACATGTGAAGGGTCGCTCATTGCATCCCCTTTCTCTCTGTTATTTGCTTCTACATCATGTACATGCTCAGACATGCCATGACCTCTATCATGCTCTCCTTCCTTCGAATGGAAATGGTCATCATCATGTGATTCTGAGTGTCCTTTGAAACTATCCCCATGATAATGTTCCTCATTCCCCTCTTTACTGCTTCCATGAGGCCCATAGTTGTCATGCCCCTCACTCTTTTCGTCATGGTAGCTTTCCTTCTTTCCTTCTTCGTGATTTTCCTTTCTTTCTTCGTCATGATGTTCTTTCACCTCATTATCATCATGTTCCTTCCTCTCCTCTTCGGGATGTTCCTTTCTCTCCTCTTCATTATTTACTTTTTTCTCTTCTTGGTGAGTTTCTTTTCCTTTCTCCTCGTGGTCTTCCTTCTTCTCATCTTCATGATGTTCTTTGTCCTCTTCGTGATGTTCTTTCTCCTCTTCATGATGTTCCTTTCTTTCGTCGTCATGATGTTCCTTTCTTTCGTCGTCATGATATTCCTTCCCCTCCTCTTCGTGATTTTCTTTTTGTTCATCTTCGTGGTTTTCTTTTCTCTCCTCTTCATGGTGCTCCTTACTCCTCTCTTCGTGGTACTCCTTTCCCTCATGTTCAGATTCAGACGGATGTTCATGATGATCAAAAGATCCTTCATGTTCCTTATTGTAACCTTCCTCTTTATGCTCTGGTGTGTCTTTTGGCCCAGTATCAAGGGGAACCACTTTACGAGAGTCCGGCTGCGTGTATTCAGACTTACTAGATGAGGAAGGTGTTTCGTGTTCTAGTTCCGTCTTTTTATTGGCATCATTTTCCTCGGACGTCGTACCTCTCGTGGATTTTTTAACACTATCATCGATCACCACCCCTTTCCCAATAACAGCTTGGGTCTCCTCTTTTTCGTCGACTATCCCTTCTTTCTGCACCTCTCCTTTTTGCCCATTTTTGTCCCTCTTAGAAGTTGTATTAGAGGAACTTGCAGCTGATTGTTTCTCACTATTAATGATTTTAACCTTGGCAGTGTTGTTTTTGGTCACTCCCATACTAATGTTATGATTTACGACTTTCTCCTCGTTTAATCGTGTACTCTCTGTACCCACCATTGATGATGCCGGTGTTGCACTATCCTTAACTGTTTTATTGTTACTTGTAGTCTGATCGCCCTCATCCCCAACTATCGGTACATCATTACTGTCAACAATTACTTCCTCCCCCGAACTACTCTGTGAAATCTTACTGTGTGTATCATTTACTTCTTTAGTAATGTTTTGAATTGAAGCCTCTTCACTGTCACCAATTTCACCTATCATACTTTCCTCTTCTTCAAACTGGTTCAAATTTCCAGGTGACATTTCCTTACCACTTTCCGAGAATACTGCTTTCTTACTTACTGTAGAAATATTTTGTGGTGTATGCGCCGAAGTAATAGTTTCTATTTCTTTCGATACATTCCCGTGATTATCTGTCTTATTGTTAATCAGTAACCTGTCGTATCCATTCGTCAACTCTGTTTTATTTACAGTTAATGCAGCTTCCATTTTATCATTATCAACCTGTGGATCTTCGTCGTTTTCTACGATCACTTCTTTCAGGTCCCCTGGTGAAACCAGAGTAGGATCATTCGTTGGTATGTCCTTTCGACCATCAGCTGTTACATCTTTGTGTTCCTCTACAGGAGTCTCCTGCTCCATATCCCCTGTTTCTTCCTCTTCATGAATATCCGTAGATGATCCCTTCCTATCATCATTATGAATATCGTCTTCAGTAATTGGAGATTCCTTGCTGTTGTCAGTTACTTCCATTTCATCTTCATTGGAAGAGGCTTCGTTACTATCGGTTGCTACTTCTTGATCATTGTCAACTACATCTTCCTTCTCCTCTTCAGTGGTCGTTTCGCCATAATTAGTTTTTGGGATCTCTTTTCGATCGTCGGCAGTTACATCTTTAGCATCCTCAATAGGAGTTTCGTGAACATTTTCACTCTCTACTTCTTTTAGATTGTCAGAATATCCTCCTTTTCTGTCTTGCTCAGACACTGCTTCGGCATACTCTGTCGTAGTGTTTTTTCTATCCGCCATAATTTCTTTGTTACTTCTGACACGGGCTCCCTTGTTCTCCTCTATTGGCTTCCCTTCGTTAAAAGTATCCATTAAATTATTATTTCGCTCGCTTGCTACTTCCTTTCCTACTTCTTCAAAATCATTTGGCTCTCCCGCCATTTTCTCTCCGCCATTCGTCTGCTCCTCTTTCAGTCCAAACCCTTCCGAATTTTCGTCAATAGCCTCGTTATTGTCACTAAAGGCATTGTCATTAACCTTGATCTTTCCCTTACTCTGTTCCTTGACATGCGCACCTCTTGTCTTTGCCATGTCATCGTCCTCAGACTCTACTTTAAGTTCAAAACCATGATCACTTTCTTTTAATTTCTTCGATTCTGTTGCTGCATAGATATCAACAAGACTATTGTCATCGCCGCCATCAGGCTCTGACTCAAAGTATTTTATATCCTCCTGTCCCCGTTGCACTGTCTTCCTAGACATTTTCTTGTCACTGTGCTTAGCCTTTTTAATATGATTTTCACCAGACCCATTTTCCTCCTCTTTCTCCTCGGTTAGCTCTCTCTTTGAATGTCTGTAACGCAGACCCTGAAGACTGTCCATTTCCTCTTGTTCCGGTAGCACCTCCTCAATGGCATTTCTATTGGCGCTCTTTTTATCAGCAACGGCCTCAAGTTCTGCACTCTCATATGAATCGGCTTTTTCTTTGGCAGATTTTCCATCATTGTTACTAGTCGTTGTAAATTCCTCTTCCATTTTTAATTCATGATCATGCTCACTTTGTTCCGGCTCTCCATCCACATAATTCATTAACTCGTAGGTTTCCTTCGGGTTACCTGAGGAAAAAAGAATTAAAGAAAAGTTAAATATGAAATTGCACAGGACTTGAGACTTCTTCCAGGAAGGGATTTCGAAGATGCATCCCTGTCTTCACTACCATTTTTTAATAGCCATTATAGTGGTTGGGGCGGGGTAGGCACTCTACAGATATTTTTTCCTTAGTCTGGCCGCTTCATTTGGGAAAGATATGTTGTTCTGAGTTCTATTTCCAATATAGCTGTCATCTGACAGTGGAATGTAACTTACTGGTAAATTTTCGAGATCAGGTTGACTGTTTTGATAAAAGGTTTAAATTTAAGGAACCGTATAACATTGCAGTTACTTTGCTCATAAGCTACTTTACATAAAAAAACAGATTTCATTATTTTACCAAGAGAAAACTGCTTCGTATGAAAAGAAACCTGAAAGCTAGACAAAATTTTACTGGAAACATTATGTTGACAGGTAGCCCAAAGTCATGGGCACAACCAGCCTTCGCAAACTGGGGTAGCAAAAATTTATTAAGGAACCATACCGAATTTTAAAGCGGTTCGATCTTGTAAAGTGATAGACATGAGTATTGCTAAGTGAATCTACCTAAATTGAAATCTAAACAATAACATGCTATTGTGCCTTACATTTGCCTCCAATCCAGCTCTAATTTTCAATAACAACAAGTCCAAGTTATGGTGACAAGATCTATGACTTAAAACGGGAAAATTTTCCTCACAACTGACCAAAATCTTAGTGTCGTGTTTAAAGAAATTTCGCGATGGATATTTGGGAAAAGAATATTGAAGCCCATGTAGAATATTGTTGACCCAATGCGGTTCGATTACGCAAAATGCTATTGGCAAAGTTTGGAAAGGTAGTGGTCTTGGAGTACACAAAATGTCTCCTCGTATAGGAGCCTTAGTCCTTCTCTGAGGACGAGCATGGCGTAAAATTGCTTTGTGTAGTAAAACTAAGTCAGGTAAAAAGTCATGATTGTTAAAAACATGTATATACAATAAAACAATGACTTTTGCTCATGGCGAGCTTTCTGAACGTTGCGTTCCTTCGTCTGGACAGTACAATTATAAAAACAGAGCTAATGTCATTGTCAAAAACTATCTACAACAATAAAAAACAACTAGTCAACTAGGAAATATAAATTCAGAAAGCTTAGGCTTTGAGAGACTAGTTGTTTTTCATTGTTGTATATATATATATATATATATATATATATATATCTAGCTACATATATATATTCTCGTGGGACGTGAAACTCGGAGTAACTGAGGTAAACTTTTGCAAGTCCTTTGATTTGTATGGTTGAGCTCTACAGAAATGTATTGAGCACTGTCGCAACGGTATTCT
>JAAAKL020015287.1:0-11558 GCA_010016065.2 Carybdea cf. marsupialis auct. non (Linnaeus, 1758)
AGTTGCGCGGAAGAAATTTCTCTTTAAACCAACTGGAAGTTTGGATTTCCATATTATATCCATTTTGTTTAGAGCTATCCATGCCTTTGCTATACGAGTATTTAAGGTTTGGTACCCTTAAAAGCAATGGTAAACAGAAAATAGGCTGGATATGCTACAGTACTCTAAGCTTCCTTATGCAGGGGGAGGTGGGAGACACTCATTAAATTTTGGACTTCGCTCGACACTCTGTAGCAAGTTACTATCCCATACCCAGTGTCTTGTCCAAATTTGTCTTCTCCAAATTTTAGTGTCTCCTTTGATAAAGTAATTCAAAGACTACATCTTCAAACTAAAATAGAAAATCATGCTCTGCGTGTAGGCTGATAGAAAATTTGTGAAGATTCGCAGACATTATTCCCTAGGTAACTAGGTAGACGAACGCCACTGAGGAAAGAAGGAATAAACAAGCAAATAGAAGCTCCTCCTCAAAATTGATTACATGTCATTTACTTGACCAACTAAAATAGATGCTTTCATCATCAATCTACATTATCAGTTTCGAATTCTAATAATCTCCATAACTTGATAACACTTCTTTAAAAATATCACAAACAGCATATGCTGTTTTTTTGGCAACCCACACCTTTCCATGATATTGGCACCTTTGTTCAGGCGTAGGTTACTCTTACACTGAACTGAGCTTTCGTTGAAACAACTTTCGTTTCATCCACTTAAATGCTCAAGAAGGAACACTCTCTAACACCTTCATCGGTTGTACCTCCAATAATATCATCAAGGCATTTTATTCGAAGTCACTGGAAACATCGGTAAAACAAAAGTGGTCCCTCCTCCACCCCCTATTTCTATGTAGCTGTGAAGACTATGTTCAAATACAAAACACTCAAGTGTTTCTCTATTATTTCGCCTGTGCTCGGGTCCTTATCACGTCCTCTAAATGAAAACTTCTGCCTACTTAATAATAATACAGGTTCTCCGAGCGTCCTTAGCCTTTGATAGTTGCTCTCTATATCGTTGCATTCCTGCCTCTCTGGAAGCTCGGAAACATTGCCAAGGTCTTCTATGATTTCTACGCTTGAAGGTTACTACAGTATCGTTCATAAACTCGGGAGTTATACATAAAATTGTTAATGCTCTTCTAACCAATCTCTTCCCATTTACGGGTTGTCTTTGGTTGAAATAACAAGCAATGCAAAAAGAAAAGTCCATTGAGACCTCTATTGCCACATAACCAATCGTTTTTGTATACCAAGACCATTGAAAAGTTTGAAACCTCGTCCTAAGTTGTAATTCTGGAGTTTGTAGATCTTGTAAAATAAAATTTGTTCCCCTAGTTTTCCTAATGCAAAATATCCTTTAAGCAATGAGGACCCAAGGTCGATTCCATCTGCATTATGACGATCAGAAAACTTAGCAATCAAGTCTGACTTCAGCAAACTCGTACCTGAGCTCATCGACCCCGGAGTAGAAGCTTTTTCAGACGCCATTACAAATGCACATTATTGTATAAACCTTTTTTACTGTCGTGGCACAAAACTTGAGCACGACAAACGTCATCAAAGTCAGAGACCACTGAAGAAGAGCTCATTGTTACTGAAAACTTAGCGAACAACTTTTGTTAGTCAAATACGGGGTTTGAATTTTACAACCACATTTTTCCTAATATTTTAGGGCTTTTGAAAGTGAATTTTACTGTTTTTGAAAGTTTTCGGATTTTGATCATTGCGAATCAATGTTCCCTTTCGTCTCTCTTTTTGGCGTAGTTAATTTTTAAGGTCATGGGCGTCACGACCTGTACAACCCTAAGCTCTTGTGCCAGTCGAAGGCGATTGAGAATATTTCCAAATATTCTTCTCGTGTCGTTTGCTTTACTAACCTCAATAAACTTTATCAATAAGGAAATGTTATTCATCCAGTACCTAACATTGATGACCGACAAATGACACTTTCAAGCAGGTTTGGTAAATGCGCCTAGCACAGTTAAGATTTTCTTTTTCTGTGTTAGGCTTCCCTATCCCTCACTCTATATTTATATAGGGTACAAATCCTTCTAGTCTCTACTAACATATGATATTAACAGGTACTTTCGTTTCAAGGAAGATTGATCATGTGTGTTCATTATTTTATCTTTAGAGAATTACACAAAATGTCCTATTTTCCATTGCCTTCATAGTAATACCGCGGCTATCAATATCAAGGTTTGTATACGTGTTATGTATACGTGGGGTCGAAGGCAGGTACTGAACCAGGAGGTTAGCTTCTTATGAATATATTAAGGCATGTAACTCAGAAGAGAGGAATACTTACAAGTATAAAACTAATATATAGCGATCCACTTCAATCAATAACCATAACGGTAGCCGATGAAACTAACCAATCAAATCGCAAAAAAATGTAAGCAGGCTTTTCACTGTCATATCTCTTCCTGCCGTTGGTAAGGAAAATTAACCATTCCAACTTTGAAAATCTGGACGGCATATCTCAAGTAAATGAAATTATACGTGTTCCTCTCACCATAATGTGATTTTTATGAAGTCATCCCTGCATATGTTGTGGATAACCCCTAACAAGTAGCTAGGCATTCAGGAATTATCGGAAGCCTGCAGCACTACAATGCATGTTTACTTTAGAATGGACGATATAATTATGTACAGTATCATAGGCCTACCTTATTAGAATAAATCAATTCTCTTTTATGTTAGTAATATGGTACAGTCATCACTTGTAGTAAAGGGCCTGATGACAAAGTCGCATGATGCTCTGATTCACCGAGCAGGTCTACAATGGCATCGGAGGTCTTGAGACTCATGTGATAGAGTCTAGTGCACGCTCAAGATAACTATTGTTCAAGACACTTCGATCACTTTGTCTCTTGCTGTATGTACTCATCAATGAAACTTTTCAGCCTGGTCTCGGTTTTCATAAATTGATCGTGCCAAGAAGTCTCTTTTAGGCTGTGTCTTATTGCCTTTTTGTTCTAGTACGTGTCGATATTAAATGCCATCAGGAAGAAGCAAAGCGTACAGAACATTTCCCATCATATCACCTATGTCTAAGTTTTCTGGATCGTTTGCCTCTCGCTAACTCTTTCTTTCCGCTACCCCGTGGAGATTGCACGAAAGGTTGCGTAGGGAAATACTTTTCCCGCCTAGTTGAGATCCCGTATTAAGAAGCAAATGCAGCTGTGCAGTGAAGGTAGATACTATCAGAAAAGACAACGCAGTGTCACTAGTAATACAGTAATAACTGTAACGTATTTAAAGGAAGGCCATCGGACCATACCCCGGCAGGGAATGATCAGGTTGCCAAAATTTGTATAATTTCATGATGGCAGGATGCCCTAATTTTCAGAAATAGCTTAAGTCAGTATCCTCCGCTACAAAATGTTCAATTTCCTCAGGGAGTACTTTTCATAGCCCCACAAATCGAGTTCTCGGTAATTTTCTCTTGGCCTCTTCAACCCAACACGTTTCCTAGGTACTTTACTGAATGGCTATAATACATAGAGTAAAAAGAGTAGGAAAAAAGTTATAAGGGTAACTTTCTTGAGTTTCTATAGTCACTATGCACGGCATCACTAACAATGCTTCTAATACGGTTAACGTGCTTGGTTCCTTAACTTTGAGTTCAACAGTGGCTTTGTCTGCATAAAAGGTCATGTTGCTTCTCGTTCAGTATCGCTCTCTTTCTTCTAGATAAATGTGACTTTAATAAAAGAGTTAAACCTGAACTACTAGTCGCATTATGTTTTCTTCTCCTATTTGAGAGAAACAGATTCAATCTTTACAATTTAGGCTGCGAGGATGCCCATTCGCTGCTGAGGCATGACTGTCACCAAGTTGCTTTAACAAATGTTTGCTTATCAAAATCAATTTGTGGAACATTTTTAACCTCAGTTTATTTTGTGATCCTTAATGATCATTTTGCCAAATCAAAATGTATATCCTGATCATCAACGTCCTTTCGATACGTTTACATATTGTACAGTTCTACCATGGGCGTCGATTCTGGGGGGACTCGTCCACCTCACATTTCAGGATGGAAGGACAACAGCTGCTTTATCCCCCCACACACACTTTTGAGCCCAGAAATGTCAAATTTTCCACGTTTAATCCTTTGATCTCCCTTCCATAATTCTTACAGTGATCTGCGAGCATGATCTGTGCCCTCTAGATCATGTGGTTACATTAGGCAGCAATTCTCACTCGATTTTCTGCGGCTTGTATGTTCATCTATAATAAAAATTAGACAAATATATTAAAAATTAATTCCTCATTAAAAAGTTTGTCTCCTGCTCCTTCCTTCAATGTCAGTTAATGAGATCTCGTGTAAAGTTACTTGTTTCATGTGACACTGACTTCAAATTGACAGCTGTTATATTGTTTCGGTATAATTTCGACAGTTTTAACTTTCTAGTTTTTCTTGGGTAGGACGTACTACTGAGAATTTTTCGGGATTTTTCCAATATCTGAATAAACAATCTCTTAAGTATGCACCTGTTCTTCAGCTTACAGATATTATAAACGCTTTTGAAATTCAAATGATGGATTTATTATCAAATGAAATAAATTCTCGGTATTAAAGCTTGTAGGGGAAATGGCATGCTTTTATAATGATGTGCAAGATATTAAACACAAAATATTGGGCAGATTGCCGACATACTATCCCTTAATATTTGCAGCTTTTAATAATGCACTCATTTTGAGTTGCGGTGACATATTGCACTATGTGTTGTTTTCTCACATACATTTACCAACAGAAAACAATTAGCAAGAGTAAAGAGTACAAAGCAAATCAAACATCAGTTGCACAAGGATAACAACTTGTAACAACACTCAACTAATTGTATACAGTTGTGTAAAGGGGTTTCACTTCGTGGAGAACTGTCCTGGTCTTTACGACAGTCTTCAATAACACTCTTATCAGTCACATTGAGGCAAATTGAATTTACCAAATACATTCATTTCAAAAAGGCAAGATATCACCATAAAACAAATGTAAAACATAATCAAGGCAACTCCAGCCCGTTTTCTCAGCTTCCATTTACTTAAAATAAAAACGCCTATCATTGCTACAATACTTGCCATAAGAATGAGAACCGTGAATTTAATGCTACCACTGATAATAGGCACCGACGTACCATAATCTGTTACTAGTGTTTTAAATAGCCACGGTAACCCTAAACCGAGAAGGACATCAAAGATGTTACTGCCTATGCAGTTGGACACTGACATTTTCCCTAATCCATGACGTGCAACTATGATACTAGCAAGGGCATCGGGTACACTTGCTCCTGCTGCGATAAAGATGAGACCCATGACGATATCTGGCACTCTCATAGTGTAACCTACGACAGTAACCATCCAAACCATTACGTAAGACAAGCTGCCGATATAAACAAGAGAAACAAGGAAGGTAACGGGAAAGAATTTCTGCAACTTTTTATGAGCGACGTTAGGAATAGTTAGCCAAAATAAGAATATGATGGGCAGTCCCAAAACCCACAAAATCCGTTGATATTTGCCATCAGGCGGGTAAATATCATGTTTCCATGTAGTGTCTTCTTTTTCAGCTGGAGGTGCTATAATGTTGACTTGAACTTCATCATGGCTTTTATTAAGACGTGCTTCAAAACTCTTTCCGTTTTCTATTGCTCCCTCTGACCCTTCCCTACGTTCCTTCTTCTGCTCGTTGTCTCCTATGTCTCCATTGAGCGCTGCTTCTTTGTCGTATGTCCGTGTGCACAAAATTGGAGTCGTTTCAGGGTGGGGCGTCCATCGTTTCTGCACTTGATTCGGAAAACACCGATAATAAAGAGCTTCCAATTTCTCACTATAATACATCATTACAATGTAAGCTCCGTACATAAGAACGAGGGAGAGAGCGTCGTACCACGCCACGTCCCGGTCCATGCAAATTGCAGCTAATGGAATCAATGCCAATGCGTAATACGAAGCATCGCGAACAATAGGATAAACTTCAATCTCAAGAACAATAGGAGATGCCAAAATACAGCAGCCAATCACAAACAAGATATTGAAAACGGCTGAGCCAATAATAGCTCCAACTCCGACATCGTCTTCGGCAACATATACTCCTACTAATGATGTAAAAAGCTCTGGCGAAGAGCTGCCAACGGCCATAAAAGTTGCTCCGGCCACATCAGTTTTGAGGTTCAGACGTTCCGATAAAATTTCAAGTGCTGGTACAAAGTAAGTGTCACATAGATATGCCAGACTACCGAAAATGTAAAGAGCAGCAATTAAATGTGTAACGACTCCTCCTTGTTGTAATTGCCCCTTAGTGAAAGCGTCCTTTGGGAACTGATGAATGGCCAACGGTACACAGAGGAATTGATCACTGCCATTAGCAACTGGCGTGAAAACTGTGGTTAGATTCATAGACGATGTTATCTGTGACATCGTTGAAACCGTTGTACTGACATTCATTTTTGTATCGATTGAGTGTACGACTGTCTAATTTACAACCTGAATCTCAAAAGTGTTGAGCCATGTTAAATTCATCAGTTCTGTAGCCTTTGATTGTAGTAAGGCAAAAACTCGCGCTTGTCTGACGAGTTCTATGACTCAGATGAGCAGCACCGTCTTAAGGCACACTGTCTGGATTCCGAGTGGAGATCGATCGTAATTTTCTCTGATTCTTAAGTAGTCTCTTTCCGGATCAGATCGTGCTACGTTAGGTCAAATCTGCACAAGCTGCTAAGTAACCAACAAGAAATCCGTAGATTTTAAGACTGACCTCAGATTTTCTGAGCGATTCTTCCTCCATCCCAAATCACACTGAGTCAATATCATCATGCTAAGATCTACCACTTCCTGGAGCACTTTGTATTGACCTAACGATCTTTTTAAGAAAAAATGGGCTTTAATTTCTAGTCTTTAATTACCACCATTACCTTACCGTGTAATGGAATTCACTTTACAAATACCTACCAACCTAAGTACACTTCTCCATCTGTATTTACTAAATGTTATGGTGTTGGATAGGTCTAGTTTTGGCAATTTTATTTCTCAAAATCTGGTTATACTTTAGGAGTACGTAACCTCTCAGAAAAAGAGCCCATGGGTTAATCAAGATAGAAGCGTAGCATGAAGAAGTTTAAGTTTGTAAAAAGCTCTTGAGAAAATGAGTTAAACTCTGGAAGACCACGTTAGAGAAACCATAGCAAAGCTCTGTTGCAGGAACACCGATAAACCTGTGATCAATATGATACAGGCCGTCCATAAAATGGGTAACTGTAAGTTATCTACCGTGATAGGAATGCTTCATGCGCTATGTAAGGCGTCAAGCAAGCAATGGTGGTCATTTTTCACCCACGCTTGTGACTCCAATATACAACGAGTTCATCACCCTGAACTCAGACTAGTCTGTAACAACCATGGCTTTTAAAACTGACATTCACTTGACCCGTATGATACATTGACTATATACGAATTTCATATTGACACCCTTGCGTTTGTCCAACCTCATGATGATCCTTGATTATGTTCGTTACGTTTTAGGTGAGATTTTAACATAACTTCCGTTGATGTCAGTTACCCGAGGATATTCAAAAACTGCGAATAGTCACTAACATTAACTCTATAGCCCACTTCAGGGACCACGAAATTTATCTTTTATAGGGGGTGGCTGAGGGAAGATGTCATATTGCCTGGGTTTTCGAGCAGCTAGCGATTGACCATATTCGGAACAATTGCTGGAAAGCTTGAGTTTACGGTTTGAACTATAGCAGCCAGATTGGTTCTTCTTCTCAGAAATGGAAAGCGTGACCAAATATAGGCGTTGTTGGGATGCAAGGCATAAACATGGGCAAGCACTCAAACCTCAACCGCTCGTCATAAAGCATTGCTTCAACATTGAAGATTGATTCCTGTTAGGACATACTTAAGAAGTTTTCAAATCACGTCAATGACGGCTACGTTAAATCGATCATAAAAAAGCAAAGAAAGATAAATCAGCCAAACCAGTGGGAGAGCTAAAGCCCCACCTAGCCCTTGGGCTGCGCAGTCCCTGCATTTGGTGTATTTTCAGACGACCAATCCGCTAACAAGCCACTTCTGACGAATATTTTCTCTGGTTTTTGTCTCCACTTACGAACTGCAGTTTGTTCGCAAGTAGGCCAACGTACAATTGTATGAATTTTTAACGGTTTTTTTTCTGTTGCCAACATGTAAATAGGGCCGACCATTTTTGGTGTATTGTAGCCTGAAGAAGAGAACAAGTTGTCGAAGGCTTGCACAAACAAACTGCCGTGGTTTTTATTGTCGAAAAACCGTGAGGTAAAAAAGAGTTGCGGCCTTTGTTAGGACTAATAATAAAGTTTAACTGTTGCTCAATGTTAAGATTGAGTACAAGATATCCAGGGCCTTAAAGAAAAACCGACTGAGAATCGTGACATTTTGAAAATTTGTGCAGTAAAGACTGGGTTCCAGCTTGTGATGTCATCGAATTTAAAAATATCCTGATTCGCCACACGCATCCACTTTGTTATCAAATGTAACATTTCCACTCTGAAGTACGAATTCAAAAGTAGATTTTCTGGATGCGTGTGGACGCAAGGCAAATCCGCATAAAAATATTTTTGGATTCAAAAATATCCGGATACGTGTGGACGGGGCCTAAGATTCATACGCATTTGGTGAATGTTCCAGAGCGATTTGTGGTGTTTAATTCAGGTTATCATACAGAAGCGCCCCACAGCGGTTTGGCACCGCTACATCGATGATATTTTTATGGTATGGAGGCATGACGAGGATAAAATTCTAGATTTTATGACATACGTGAATTTGATTCACCCTTCTTTTAAATTTAACTTCAATTGTTCAGCAACTTCTATTGATTTTTTAGACGTGAAATTAGCAAGAATAAGGGGACAATTAGTCACAGATTTGCATATGAAACCTCTGACACACACCAGTATCTGCACTATAGCTCATGTCACACCTTCCACACTAAGAATGGTATTCCATACGGTCAAGCACTACGCATTCGACGTGTATGTTTTAAGGAAGAACTATTCAAAAATCGTTGTATGGAGTTGGAAAAATTGCTGATGTCACGTGGCTACCCGCAACATACTGTCCGACGCCAAGTTGAAAGAGCCAGATCTAAAAAAAGAAACTCCCTTGTGGAAACCAGGACTACTTCTAAGCCCTACATCAAGAACAATGACAGGGATACGCTTGTTCTTTCGTATCATCCAGTACTTAGTGCACATGCTCATAAGATCGTTTGGGGCAATTTCAACATCCTCCAATGTGACGAAGAACATAAGCGTACCGTATTCATTAAACAACTGGACCCCGATTTGTGCAGACAAAAGGACTTTGTATTTAACACATGACTATTTTAGCCTTGTACATTCTTCCACATGTTTTTCTTTGTTACTTTATTTTTCTGTTGGAAAGTATTTTTTTATTCTAATTTTCATTCATTTCGTTCGCTCGGTAATGCTTTTGTCCAGCTACTGATTCTTGGTTACGGACATTTCGCATCTCAGCTTGAAAGCGAGGTTGTGATGGGTGATAAGTACTTAGCCTAAACAGATGTTTATGGAACAGTTTTTAAATGAAATGTAGTTATGAGTTTTTAAAGTATTTTAGAAACTTTATTGTAAGTAGGAATGTCTTCGTGCCTCGTGTCATTTTTCATTTTTAGCAAGTTTATCATTTTAAAATATTTTATCTCGTTTATAAGTAGTCTTCCCTTAACCAATTTGCATGGGTGGCCTGAAGTAGAGGAAAAGATTCTCGAAAGCGAGCCTTTAACCAGATCCTGTTTGTTTATCGTCTTATATGTATATTATATATATATTGTATATATATTTTTATATAGATATATATATATGTGTGTGTGTGTGTGTGTGTGTGTTTGTGTGTGTGTAACATGATTTGCTGATGAGATTGGCTGTCACAATCACAAATATGTGGTCGCTAGGCATGCAGAAGGAACATAATAATGTGAGCAAACCATTTTTGGGCAAGTGACTCAATAGCTGCGTATTTACTTACTTTCTTTTCCAATTCATTTACTTTTTCGTCAGGTCGTCAACTCATCTATTTTTTATTAGCTATTTCATTCAGATTGCCATCCTCGTATTTAGTTAGTCATCTCCATCCATTGTATGTCAACTGATCTCTCGCTTTATCGAACAATTTAACTTAATCGCTGTGGTTTAGGTACCACGTACCGTTCACAGTGTTCATAACCCAGTGCCGGATGTGAAACATCATTTGCATCAGATGTCGTACAAAAGCTAGCAGAAACCAGTTGGGGTAATATATGTGGCTCTAGCAGGTCGAATGTAGATAATGTAAATCCTCGTCAATTAAGATTACACTGTCACCAGGCTATTCCTTTGGCAATCATATAAAACAAAAAGGCTTTGGCTACTTCTCTTAAGCTTCTTTAAGTGTAACGCAAGTATCCTTACTGACCCAGTAGAAATTTTTCCATTCTTTTCAAGTCATCAGACACTCAACACAATGGTTGAGATTCATTGTAAAACAGGAAATTTCACTACGGGTCTTTTCATACTTCGCATTTACACGAATTTGTACAAAGACATTAACCTTATGAACTTTTTGGGTAAACACTTCAAAGCTCATCCCTCGGCTCATCCAATTACTTACTTTGGAAGCCCTGGCTAAGGAACCACAAAGTAGGATTTCTGTTAATAAACAGAAAGTGATAACCAGCAGCTACGACCCCCAATCGCCATGCCCCACGTATAGATAATGATTAAAGCCTCCCTCTAAACTCGTAAACCAAAAATAAAGGAAACTGCAAATTTGGAAACTTGGTAACAGGACTCAAAGTCAAGCGCGTAAGCTTAGGGGTAGTTGTAAAGGGTAAATCATAGAGACCAAGTTGAACATGTCGTCACCATCATCACTCACTTTTGCAGTAAAAAACCAAGCTCACAAATGAAAACTTCACATCGATTCAGAATTAAGAAAAAATGTGTACAATATTATTCTAGTGCTTTTGAAGAATTATGTATATTCAAGGTAAGGGAGCACGTACTTTCATACTTTACTAAACCCCCAAATTTATGTGATAAAAGAACTGAGATGCCTAGAAGATGAAATGGCTACGTAGGACAATCTATGCGATGTGCATATCCCACCCTACTAGTGTCAAGCACTTCCACTTTCTTCGCTTATTTACATTTAAACTCAGAATACAATGGCCTCTATAGTGCATTTAAAATACATAAGCAGCACGATATATGATGCACAGTATTAAAATTTCACTGGCAGTTGAACTGCTGATATGATACTGCGCAACTCAGGACAGGAAAAAAAGATCGTATCAAAAATTATTACTAGTACTTAGTACATACCGTAAATGACCGAATAAGCGCTCCCGGCTGTATAAGCGCCCCTGCCGAATAAGCGCCCCAGGGTAAGACTGTTTTTATGTAATAAGCACCACTTCTGAAATAAGCGCCGCCCCCCCCCCCCCTTACAGAGAAAGGGGGCGCTTATTTAGAACATTGAAGAACAAGGGACGCTTATTTAGAACAATACGCTCAG
>JAAAKL020015288.1:0-11557 GCA_010016065.2 Carybdea cf. marsupialis auct. non (Linnaeus, 1758)
CTTCAAAAGAATTGTCCATAAAAGACAACAAAAATGTATATAAATATATAATATAATAATATATAAATATATAAACAGTTAAAATGAACCTGACTTCTGCCTTGAGTCATAAAAACTACATATGACATCATTTATTACACTATTCTTCAAAAGAATTGTCCATAAAAGACAACAAAAATGTATATAAATATATAATATAATAATATATAAATATATAAACAATTAAAATGAACCTGACTTCTGCCTTGAGTCATAAAAACTACATATGACATCATTTATTACACAATTCTTCTAAACCTAAAAAAAGATGAGTTTATATTACGTTTTAATAGGCGATGGTAACTCAATGATAGAATTTTGAGCTGCGCTTGTGTAACTGTCAACTTCTCACTGTACTACAATGTCATCGCCTCCAAATAAAAAAGACCCCGTTTTCTATCGCTAATAGATGTATTAACAATCCAACCAGCTTTCATACCTACGTTCAACTTATTCACGGTGGAATTGATATCAACGTGGCCGCTGTAATTTTAGGATCCTCCACCCACTGGAAACTTAAAAAAGGCCAGTCTGGGTTAGCATGAGTTTTTTAATAGTAGTCAGAAGCTGCTTAAGGGTTTCTCACGATTTCAAAAGCAATTCAGTACGTCCACAAGAATACATGTACTAACACTTGCCATCTGTGGATGCAGATTGCGTATTGGGTTTAAATACGCGACGAAAAGGAGAAAACCGTCATGTATTCAATTGATATTCCAAAGGGTTCTTTATGAAAGATATGGCTATCAGGTTTTCTGAAACGAGAGACCGCAGGCCCGACCACTAGTCGAACTCTTGCTCAATTTTATATCGATGTTTGGCAAGAATTAAATATCACACCCTGGATCCTGGTTCTTATCAATGAACGCAGAGCGATATCAACGAACTTTGTAATCTCTACCCAATCATACCAAACACATAAACCAAACAATTTGCGCATATAAACCAACTTTTAATACTTAAAGGAGTAAAATGCCAATAAACGCTTTTCACTGACTGTGGTTCAGATGACCGATTCAAATGGCTCATGCTTCCCAAGTCGGATGCAAGCCTGGTGCAAGCCAAGTTAGCAGAAACGTAGTCGCAATACAAAGGGTACTAATAGCAAGGAGATCTTCTTCCATAACACAGTTCCAAGTAAAATAAAATTCTTCTTAAAAATTTGGTAATTTATAAATATCGCTACTCGTGAGGGGTACGTGCCGTCAACGTACAACAGTTCAGGAAAGCCAAGGACGCTTGTGGCCACGTTTAGTCACCATTTCTGTATTGCAATATCCGCACCCTTGCCTCCATGATTCATAAAATTATTGATATGAGAGACCACAAGAAAATTACGTCATGACTAGAGCCCAGGAGGAAATGCAAATATCAGAAGTCATTGGCAGACCGGCAGGGATGGGGCCGGTGTATTAGTTTCAATGAGTCCCATTACTGATGGATCATCAATTTTGCCCCTTTGAATGTTGCTGTAAGACAACTGTGACATCGCTTATCTGCGTTGTTGCCGAATAACTATTGCTGATGGTCAGACAGTCCTGATTTGCAGTCGAGCTCGTCCAAGGATATGATGGCTACCGCCTAGAATTTTCTTTTTTCTTAAGAAACTATAAGACAGACGTGAGGCAGACTGACTTCAGGTTTTCGCACGTTTATCGGCTGAACTGTTTCAATGTGCTTTTAATGCCGATAGTTTTTGATGAGCAACTTTTTTTGTATTTGATGGAGAAAAAAGAGGGCAGGCTATATCATATATTCATGTAAACCTTTATATTGTCAACACTGGGGACGCTTGAGCAGTCATTATGGGCAATGTAAACGTGAGAGGGGTTTGCGAATGAATTGATCAGATACTGACGTTTCGAGCACGAGGGGGTTTTTCTTACTAAATAATTCCTTAATTGATAATGATGATGACGTCGATTACAATGTTGATGATTATGTCGATGACGGCAATAATGGCGATGATGATTATGTCGATGACGGCCATAATGGCGATGATGATTATGTCGATGACGGCAATAATAGCGATGATGATTATGATGACGAGTATGAGTAATGTTTTCATACAGATATGCAAAACATGAAAAAACGTGAATATCACTACCAATATGGATAGTAAACAAAGAGTGGAAAAATCAGCACCCAAAGAGTACGGTATGCAAATCAGGTGTGTAGATTACTGGAGGTTACAGTACGGTGTCCTGTGTATTCAAAACACGTTTCCGGCAAGGGGCCATAGCATAGGTCTGTAACTGTAAAGATATACTTAATTATATGGAAATAAAGATATTTATATTGTACAGTTGTATATCTTGTGAAATCATTATACTGCTTATAAAATAGAAACATGAGAAATCAATCACATAAACTATTAAGTGAGGGTGCGAAAAGGAAATAAGGCCGAACTGTCCTCTCGATGCTACTGACTTTCCACCGTCCCTGCCAGTTTGTTGCTTCCAATCATTTGGCAACGTGAAAAGACTATTTTTAAATTTTTACTACTGTAATCTGGCGCGTCAGAATAAAAACGCGGGTCTCAACTCAGCACAATCATGCGATGCCCTCTTGTTTGAAGTGTCAGGTGATCAATGGAGACTTCTTTTGATAGCATACCATCCCAATACCTTTCTCTCAGTAATTGGATAATAAGATTTTAGGATGTAACAATATGTCATTTTAGCAGAGTCGTCAGAAACAAAGAAGGGGCAAAGTCGAGCGTAGATGTGAGCAATTGAGAGACTCCCTTCTCAACGCGAAAATGGTTTCACTGCCTTGTGAGTGACATATCTAATGGCCCCAATTATCCTTGGGCTGAATGTCAAACTCCATGCTCACATCAGTTGAAGAGGCCACTCCAATGCTAAAACGCTTTGATTTTATTAGCTTTGTTGCGTAGATAATAGGGGCTGAGCTATGGATAAACAATGTTTTGCTTGGCTTACTCTACGTGGGCAAACTTCAAATAAATTGCAAAGCGACACCTTTCAGATGAGAAAATATTGGCCTTCAAGTGATTACGATGCCACACAAACTTCCGGAACTGTTTAACTCTGAATTTCACTTAAGTCGAGGGAAAGTGAATTTCGCATAGGCACAAGATACGACTCTTTTGATGTCTGCGCAAGTCTACACTCTTTAAAATCTTCGAATTTAAACGGAATCACCTTATAGGCTTCCCATATAATCAAACTGATCTCAATGATCTCTCTCTCTTTGTTCTTATCGGGTCAGTTTACTGTCATCAATTAATCGTCTCTGGTAGTATTTGCTAGCTACCATTGCAAAGGATCACGAGGGTTTAGCGCTTGAAATCAACTCTCCTTGCAACCATTTGACTGTAAACTTAGAAAATGGAAAATGTAAGACTTATGACTTTGAATCAATAATCGTTTAAGAAATAGCTATGGTCACTCAACTTTTAGTGACAAAATTTGAAGGAAGCCTTTGTTTGAAATCTATGGTAAAACACTGCAAAATGTCCCTCAGCTATCAATTACAGTATCGTTGAATAGGGCTTCGACAATATAGTATTCGCATCTAAATAAAAAAATCATCTAAAAAATTGTGCTTAAAGTTCGAACGGAACTTACCAAGAGATAACAGTATGTCGTCCTCCGAGCTTTCATAGAGCAATTCCGCAGCACCGAAAATATCGTCATATTTTGCAAGAAGTGAGTCAGAAACGTTCTTATAAGCTAAAAATAAAATGTAGGTTTCTCCGACATCGACTGAAGAAAAGCAGAACCGGCGATCTCCAAAGCCTGATGCTGTAATAACTAATCGATCATTACTGTGCAGTGCTCTACTCTTTCTTCTCCTTAAACGATCTAAGGTACTCCATCCTTTCAAAATGGACAAGACCTCAAAACTTGCTGCGTACAATACTTTGTGTCCAGTTATCTTATTCTTTGACAACGTTCTTGCCGATACAACAACCTCAGCTAGCTCTGCTCTCTTCTCGATTCCTAAAGGTTTCCATCCATTTAGCAGTAATATGCAACATTGGTTTCCAATGATGTAAGAACTTACTATCAGAATAGTTTTCAATAACATCTTGAAATTGTGATCGTCTATGTCACCTGTCACCCCTATTAGCACCTGTGTACAACCTTAATCTACCAAAATGGGCCCAAATCGCGTAGAGTTAACTGGAGCTTGACTGATGCTCATATGTCATGACCAATTGCTTTTGTGCACTTTCTCTTCAGTTAATAGGGCAACTCCAGTCAAAATTCGTGACGTTCCAATATTTTGCTGAAAATGAAAAACACCTCTTGATTTTGATAGGATCCGTCTGTCATCTTATTTGCTCTCCAATTGGTTGCTAATCAGTAATTTTTTTTCAAAGTTTACAAGCGTCAGTATCATAGAGAGCCGAGGGCGCCGGCATTTATACGCATCTGTAAATAAGTGACATAGCAATCACCATGGTTTCCCACGTAACTGAGATATTCTGAAACATTGGCTGTGGTATAATGACCATCCAGACAGAGACAACACAAAGGCTTCTCCATTGCTGCTGCCCAAACTGTTAATGAAGCGCAGACATAATGTTATTTCCTGACCGTGCGGAGCGGTTTCCGTACTAGCCTTTAACGACCCTTGGCCTGCAAGACTGAAACAAAGAGAGAAAAAAAGCATATAAATGTTATGGAATGTTTGACTGAAGGGCCAAGAGATAGTGCCAACACTTTCTTAGATTTCGACACATACTTAAACTGTCAGTTAAATCCTCTTTTGTAATATTAACTTTTCACGAACGGGTGTTCTTTCTCAGGATTTTTTGTGAATTGTCCTAAGTGGGGGAAATTGTTTAAAATGGCTGTACTCAACCGGCTGCACTTAGCGCTTGTGATGGCATTGAGAACTTTAAGGAGACCATCGAACGTGTTTAAAAGCCCTCTTGTTAGTCAACCGATTTCCAGAAGTGATAAAAACAAGGAGAGATCTCTTTACCCTTATGAGGACCATAACGCCAGGTAATAGAAACTCAAGTGCGACAGATCCTCGGGGGGTAAACGCTTATTCATTTTCATACTTCTGAAATCCTACACATATTACAATTCCGTACACTTTTTTCTGATCATTTTCTTATGCAGCCCTCGGAAGAAAACATCAAGTGCATTGAATTTTAACGTCAGACTTCATATTTATCGGGCCTAACAGGGTTAAGGGTTCCCTCGGTTTTATGAATCATCTTTGTGTGATTAACTTAACAAATCTTGACTATCTTTAGATCACCATACTAAAATCTATTATCTTCATGTTTGAGAAGTTATCTGCGTCTTTGAGAAGATCGAGACCTGACAACGGCACCTGGCAGGGAACCACGAAGATGTTACATGCAGATTTGAATGTGAAGTACATTTGTAAAAGCAGGATAAACAATTGCAGCGGCAAAATCAGCAGAAGACGATATTTTGATGCACTGAGATTAGGCATCTTGATTTGTAAACCAACAGAATGATCTACATGAACTACCAAAAGGGCGTGAAATTACATAACTTTGTTTTGAAGTCTTTAACTCAAGCCAAGTAATAAAATTTCACAGTTCCAAACGGAGAAAAGACGAGGGAAAAGATAGATAGAAAAGTTCATTTTAAAATTATCTGGCAGATCTGCTACAGTTATAAGTTCGGGCACTCGCTTCCTTGAAAAGTAGCCTAACCTGGCGCTCCATGAAACAGAATTAGATCAATGGTGATGCGTTAACTGACGTGCAGAACGTGGGCATGTTGTCACAATAAGTGCAGAAATGTTTCAAATGCCATCATGGATGTGGCTTGTGACACACTTTGTTATATTCCAGATTTTCTTGCCTCTGACTTATTAACGATTTGTCAAAGTACGGGATGACGTACTTTTGCGAATTTAAATAATTTATCAAAACGAAGTTAGGCTGTTACATCCGAGGCTCATCGTACACTTGTCTTGCTCAATTTCCTAGTTTATAAAAAAAAGTCAAAATTGAACTTGTATCTAAATTAAATGAAACCTAGTTGGGAATATAGTTAGGCGTAGACTAAAATTAATGCAATAATTTCATCTTAATAACTTGTCCAAAACAATCACACTTTGAGTTATCAATCTTTCCTAGCCCCCCCCCTAATAAGCAGAGGGGCACCCCCATGAGGGAGACTCAGAGACAGATCAATCAAGGAGAGGCTTTTTAAGACAATTCTTTATCTTTATTTACAAGCAGTTGTAGTTTATCGCTTACAAATTTAATTTATCGATTAGAATTTAAATAAGAAGCCGCGTTAAGTCGCCGTAAAGCCTGCGATAACCGCAGAACGGATTACTCAGAAAAGGGGAAAAAAGAATGGTATTCACTTCAAACCAGCTTTTTCCCTTGGAGCTCCTGATAGAAGGCCATGGCAGGTTCTCGACCACTTCGGAGAAAATAGGATAACGCGGAATAAGTGTATGATTATTCGGCATACCAGATAGGACCCCTCATAAAGGAGGTAGGCCTACATATCTTTGGTTAGAAAAATTAAATTTCCAATTCAAAGTAAGTCACAGATAGCGCTGTACAGCTACTATTACGAAAATTGCAATGGTTCGTACTTTGTGAAACTATTTTAGAATCAAATGTTTACAGTACATCTTTAAAATGTAAGCCCTCACGTAAGACCACGCCTACTGTTCACCCCTACCCCGATTCATGTTGGCTGATGCCACATTTCAAGATAGAAATCATCATAGAGCAGCAAAGGAGAAGGAAAAAGTAGCACCATACCTGCCAGGTGTCTTTTAGGTATTGTTGACAGAAGGTACTAGCATCACTGTGTGACTGCAAAGTATTACGAGGTTTTGTTTATTGCCTGTAGACTTTTCTTGTTTGAAGTTACTTATAAGCTTAGAGCTAAGCTTGATGTATTCACTTCAGTAGGTGTCTGTTTGAACTTTACATACCAATTAAGCCTGATCTGATAATTACCTTTGTTATCTCTGATAAGTAGTTCCAGTGGTATGTTAACCCCTTTTACTGTAAACTATTACACCTGGATAACAGCAATACGTCTGGGGAGTAAACGTTATGAAATCCTATCATTTAACAGAAATCTCAGGCGATTTAAGCCCAATGGTTTGCCAGTGTGTCATAGGAAGTGGCGTATAAATACACGTGAGTATTGGTTTGTGCCTTGAACTGTTGACGAACACCAACTACATTGTGCTCCGTCATTTTTTATCACCTTTCAGGCGCATTAAAATGGTAGTATGCCTTCAGATGCAGAAGATCAGCCTGCGCAGTGGCACACGCTGAGACACCGACATGTTCTGTTCAAGATGGTGTAGTGACGCAATACCAAACAATAGATATCCTAAATTTCTCTCAGTTTTTAGAAAGGAGCTGCAGCTTGGTGGGAAGAAGCGTAGTCTTCGTGTTACTATGGAGACTGGGTCGACTTCCCGTGGTGACACCCCCCATTTCTTCACTTTCGAATTATTATAACACCGGTGTCTACTTTAGGTCATTAAAATGATTTTTATTAAATGTATGAGGCAGAATGTCATACGGTGCCTCTCTGCTTATCAGGAGGTATGATGAGAGATTGGCAGAATGTCTTACAAGATTATAGACATCCGATATATTTTGTTGTTGTGGACTAGGAATAAAAGACTACCCGACAGAACGATTGACGTAAAGCGTTGGCAAATATTTCTTTTTGCTTTTCGTTGAACAGTCGGTTTCTGCGTTTGCTGTATGGCATTGCAAAACCAGAGTCGCCATTGTTCAAACCTTGAATACTAAGCTTTTGCGGCATCGGGAGTTAGTCGATTCCTCAAATCTTCGACTGTGATCGATTTGGTGACAATCGCTTAGTTGTCTGTAGCCACCAGGGGCGGGGGAAGGTAAAGCAGATTGGGGGGGTAAATAGGCTGGGCTCAAATTTACTTTTTCTTGTTCCACAGTATGCAGAAGCAAAATCTGTTGTGTGTCTCAATATGCATATTTTGCTGTGAATGTGACACAACGTCTGTCGCAATCAATTTCAATTTTGATAAAGCTAAAAAGTGGTCACGGAAAAAATATTTGGCAAATATTTGGGGGCCATGGCCCCCGCTGCCACCCTTATTCCCCGTCCCTGACCCTGATTAAAGTTGTTGTCGTTTGAAAATTAACATTCTCAAGGTGATATTGTGACGTAGTCTGCATGTCTCCTTCATTTTTGCGTAGGCCAGTGGTCTTCAATCGGGGGTCTATGGAATGTCTGTAAGTAGTGCTTCACATGCAATGCACATGCATTCTTTGTATATCACATTCAAAGTTGCTAAAGGTCTCTATCAATAATGTTTCTTATAAAGAAAGGGACACTTAATGCTGGACTTGTACAGTTAATTTGGTCTAATATCTTCATGAGTCTATATGTTAGTCTCATCTCTTTGAAGTTTTACTTCTCGATTATTCGGGATCTCGGCTGTCGTTAGGACGCGATATGTTACGTAAGATTGTTTATCAGCTTTGTTTGATAGGGACTGAATTGGCGTCCAGCGATTGACCTCCCTTTCAGACGGAAGATGCTCAATCCAGTGATTTTAAGAGATCTGTGTTCAAACCCCTTAGCAAGGTGTTATAAATATATCAAGTGATCGAGACTCTAGTTGATGGCGCTACCTACTGATTTGGCGAGGATTAAACACTTGAGAAATTTTAATCGTACGCAGTAGGTTATCAAGCTTTTGGGGGAGCTACGGTAACTTGGACTCGACGTTAGTTTCTTTGGAAGGCACTAGGTTCTGTCACCATTGCTTTCGGAAATAATACCTAAAAGGCATATTCGATCTTGCAGGCTTTCTGACAGTGACTCCCGGTGACCCTCTGTCTCCGGGTTGTAAACGAGATTCTAAACCAGAAAGTAACAACAGCAACATTTTTATACCATTAAGCACAGCATCAACATGTAGAAATAAAGTATAAAATGTAAACGAATACAAATTCTGCGAACACCACCCCTTGAGAGGTATCAGAATCTTTACTGGCCACTATTGTGCAACTTGGCTACAGTGGGTGCGACGAATGTGTAGTGGGAAATTGAAGTTTGGCTCATGAGATGTTAAGTGTTGTTGCACTCATGTACAAAACTAATGGAGTTCATAGGCGATTGACATAACAAACAAGTAGGCTTTCTCCTGCTTGCCGTTACCCCAATATATGTTGCCATGTACATTTTATCATTTATATAAGCATATTCCCCTCCCACCCCCCGAAAACTTTGAAATGGCCTCCTCCTCAGTTTTACATGGATTGCGTAATGGATGGTTATCTATTAAACTTGACTGTCACAGGAAATCTCCACTAACTTTCAAAATAAACTGTTTCTCTTTAAATTGATGGTACAGCAATAGATAAAGATCTGGTGGAGTATATTATTCATTTTCTTCACCCCTTCCTTCAAAGTAGCGATATTTTTAGTCTTGCAAGACCATTACATGCTCCTTGTTCTCGGAATCAAACGAAAGCATGACGGTCCTTCTTTCTACTGCAAGAAAGACGACACCTACTGATTTCTATTGAAGATTTTCAAGTCTCTTTTAGAAGCCACAGATGTCAATTGTGGGGAAAATTACGACTTTAATAGCTATTATATCAAGCTGCAATGTTTAATCCAACCGTCAAATAATGATGTCATGTTTTATCTTTCTTTATCTCCACTCGTTTGCTATCGACGTTTAAGAACAGTTTGCTGAATTGTAAAGAGATGGCACGACTTCCATTCACAAGATACATCTTTGGGTAGATATTCGTGTGAGATGCTGGGTGTGCCTTCGTACCATCGTAAAGTATGTGGCAACGCCACCCGCATTGTTGAAATGCCACGTTAAAAAATGCTGTGATCGCGTAAGAATACAGCTAACGCTGACAACGGTCCTTTAAGGACACATTTTACAGAATCGTGTAATAACACAGGAATATTTAATGTTGCGACAAAATAGTTAGAGATTTATTGATATTCATTAAATCTGGGAGGAGTATATGCGAGTTGAAATACTGATTATGAATTGATCAACTCCCACGTGCTAAACAAAGAGAAACGGTGATAGTGAAATCACCAGACCCGCTGTAATTAAGGAAGGGCTATTGATCCCTCCGCTCTAGAAATATGCAGAGCACCGCATGGGATCCCTTCTTTAGAAATGCTACGAATTCGAACAATGGAAAACTATACGTGTAGGCACGAGGAAAATCACTCAATTACCAGGGCACTATGTAAACTAAGGGCTCCTGGTTGGCAAAAAGCAATGTAGCCTATCTAGAAAGATCCTAATCACAAGAAAACATGAAAACGAGGGTAAACACACTACATCGATTTATTTTGAACGACGTTGCTGTTTGTAAACTTATCAAGTGCATTTCATACTATAAGATCATCCCTCTGCACGAAGTGAATGTGTTTCAGACCATAAGAACTTTGAAATTAAGGTCAAGACTATGAAGGTAATTTTCTTGTCCCGTGGCTTTCGTAAGTAAATATGAATTTCTCAATGCTGTGCTTTCTTACGGCCAGAGGAAACGTTAACTAAGGACTATTATATTGAGGTTGAAAATCAAATGAAAACATATCATGATATTAACTTCTGCATTAGAAATACGGTGATTCAGTTCCTGTCTTCTCAGACTCTTGTACTTGATAACCACTCATTGCAATCCCCAAACAGATTTTACGTCTTAACGTAGGATTGCAGTTGTAACATATGGAGAATTTCATAAGAACATACTAACAGGGCCATTAAAAATTCGTTACTTCAAAGAGTTGTGGTTATAAAGACGAACTTCATGGAATACTACATACCGATATTTCAAGTAGGCGACGGAGAAGCTGCTAACGTAGTTCTAATCTCCCGCAGTTGGAGACATGTTAAATATGTATGATGATCAGTCGTGACATCAAACTTCCAATTTAAGGTACTTCCTTTACATCCGGGACATTTATTTCACATATCTTGACATAACATTTCCAAATATGTCAGCGATTCATCTCCCTTTAAAGGTCCCATAGATTAGCACTCACTCGTACTTGCAAGAACGCAACTGTAGGAGGCAAGCAGGCTTAAATCTCAACATCTTTTAGCATTTCCATACTAGATGGTTTTTTATGAGCTTGAAATTGGTCGATTTCTATGTTATAGGTTCTATTGCGGTCTTATATATTTGTGAAACAAGCTTTTAAAACTCTTTCGTAATGACGCCTCGGGAAAATTACGACTGATCCATCTGAAAATGCGGTCTACTGAACTCTCAGAGATGAGGCCACAGATGGATATAGAAATATCTTGCAAATTGCTGAGGGCTTTATCGGCCTAATGTCACTCGAGGAACTCAATGGTACAGACATTACTTCTGCTATGCAGTGGAAGCTTGCTGGGCCCGTAACCTATTGAAAAACTGATGCCTGTGCCAGGTTTCGATCCGCGGCCTTCCGTACTGCAGTCCAGCGTGCTAACCACTACACTACACAGGCTTGCTCTTTGAGAGCCAACTTTAGGCATACCACATTCATCAGACAAT